>JAYMFT010423612.1:0-17509 GCA_038088735.1 Panulirus argus
ATATATATGGCACCATATTTTGACAAGAAAGGGAATCCCTGAACATCCCCTACAAAAATATTCACCAGCTCCACTCTAAACTATGCCTCACCTTCCTGGTCTTCCAATATCTCAAACACAAATACAACAAACCAGCAAACCACACAAAACAAATCGCTAAGAACAATCACTGCCTGCTTGCAAACTCAAATACTCAACACTTACACGACGGAACACAGATTTTCCGAGAACAATACCACCCCAACTTGCTCGGCACTCAATTCTCTGCAAAAGCATCACAACCCCATCCCATCCAAGCCACTCCGTAATCAACCACCGCACTCAACCTGAAATAATGAGCCCACCCGTGCCTCCCACTTCAGCAGCCTCTACTAGGAGAACCTCTCTCTCTCCCCCAGCAGACGTCACTCTGACGAAACACAAAGCCACTGAAACGACTCGACAAGCATTAAACAACTGCCGTCCCAGACTTGGCCTTAAAAACACCACCACACCGGCCATAACACCCATGAGAAACCACACTCCCCAGACAAACACGAGTCACACTTTCCCCGTCTAGGCTCTGGATATCACCCATTCCCTTGATCACTACAAACGCCGATCCGACACATCGCAAGACCTTTTTTCATGCCCACGATGCAACAACCATAGTGAAGGCACTGGGCACTTTTTGCTCAGATGCCCCCTGTACTCTCCCTACATTGATACAAACACACACACACACGGCATCACTACATTTCATGAACCATGGTCCCACCCAGTGGACGTGGCCGGATTCCTGAGTGCTGCAGGATTTTCATAAACACAGAGGGGTCTCTTGAGACAGGAAGTAATGTAAAGGTATTACCGGACTCCGCCCGCCTGAGAGAGGATACACCGCGAGTGAAAAGTCACCTTTAGCGAGGCTTCATCACTAAGAACACGGTCTCGTCAAAGACCTTCTCACTCCAAAGGAGTCTACATTCTCCTGCTACTGGAACTTGCGCAGCCTTGGGATGCAGGAGCCTTTAGAAAGAGATCCTGGGTAAATGTAAATGAATAAACAATAAAAAAAAATAATCCTAATTCTTTTATCATTCTTATACATATTCGCCATTTCAGGTTAGCAAGGTAGCGGCGGGAACAGAAGAAAAAAAAATGGCCGCATTTGCTCACATCCACTCTCAAGCTGTCACGTACAGTTCACCGAAACCAGAGATCTCGATCCACAAACAGGCCCCACAGACCCTTCCGTGGTTTTCTCCAGACCGCTTCATATGCCTTGGTTCAGCCCACTGACAACACGTCGTCCCCCGTATACCATATCGCTCTAATATATACATATATATATATATATATATATATATATATAAATAAGACCATTCTTCCAAGCTGACCATCTACATTATATGATCATCGTGTCCTGTTTCATCTGGGACTGATTTCGACCATACGTCAAGTTTTCTTTTAAATGTTTCTGTGGTTGTTCCATGCATGTTTCTTATTTCTCATGGCAATACGTTGGCTGAGTTGTTGTATATCATTGTCAGGTTTATCTTTCGTATGTGCCATGGAATTCTTGAAGACTGAACAATTCTGTGTCTTCTCGAGAGGATTTCAGATCTAAAACATTTTCTTGAATACCTACAATTTGTTGCCATGCGTAGATTAAAATATGTATATATCTTTCTCTTCTCTTCTTTATAGGCTATAAACTTTTATTTCTTTTTTTTCAGCCTTTCGTGGTAATTCATATGTTCCATTCCCTCCATTCTGCTCGCAAAACACCTCTGAACTCTCTCTGCTTATAACTAGCTGTTGTTTCGTTGGCGACCGTACAACATAGTAGTATTCAGTTTTGCTGCTTATATAATATATATTAAAAATTTTCATAAACAGTTTTCTATCTCTTACAGAGAAAGACAGACTAGGCATACGTACATAGAAGCATTCACCCCATACACACACACACACACACTTGGTCCCTCACAAACGCGCTAAGTACACGGACAGTAAAACACAGATATAAAATCATACAAACATGCAAAAACCTGCCGATCTCTATAACAATATACTTACATTACTCATACACAAAGGGCACTCAGCACTATAAAAGGGTCGTATAACAGACACATCCGATACACAATTCATACACAGTTAAATGTCAATTTTTGTTGCTTTTTAATCAAGAGTAATGGAGAAACTGACCATCCGTAATGGCAACACTCATATTGATAACGTATACGAAGCTGAAATAGCGGCTGTACACCAGCAAATTCATTAACTATCATACACTGAAACATGTATACAGACAAGAGTCATATACAGACTGGTGCATGACATGTATATATATGACAAGCGCTTATCATATATACATATACACACGGTCAAATCATATATGCATATATACACACACAGTCAAATCATGTTTACACACATAATCAAAGCACAAAGTATTGATTGAATATACACACAGAAACTAGTCATGGACAAACTTGGAGAGAAGCACACTAAGACGCAAGCCACAGACAGACTTATCATATATACATAAAGACACACAAGTCATACACTCAGAGAGACATGTTGGATATATACAGAAAAATAAAAAACATAGTCGAGCACAAAGAGAAAACAATTTTTGTCCCGCAGGGCATGAGAGAGAGCAAGGCTGAGTTCACTGTTCATCCAGCAGTAGGTGAGAGCAGGCGAGGCCAGGTGCCTAGTGAGAGGTGTTCTTTCCCCCCTCGAGGTAGAGAGAGGACAGGCACCTGGTGTCACCTACTGACTGGAGTGGTGATGTGAGGTTGTTTCCTCCTGAAGGTCGTGAGGGCAGAGGTAGGTACCTACTGTCACCTGCTGGGGAGGTGGTGGTGAGGAGGAGGAGCTCTCTCTCTCTCTCTCTCTCTCTCTCTCCCTCTCTCTCTCTCTCTCTCCCCTCGGGAATAAGTGAGGGCATGTGACGGAGTTGGGGACACTGTTATCACCTACAGTGGTAGTAGTGGTGTCGGTGTTGGTGGTGGTGGTGTTGGTGTTGGTGGTAACAGCAGGAGTAGTAGGGAGGGAGGGAGGGCAGGCAGGCTCCGCCGCTGATCAATACAAGGTGTCGCCTCCATCAGCCAAGTACTCTTGTTTCATATATCTTGTTGACAGTATCAGGACAGTCTTACCGGACTACTGTCAACGCCATCTGTTGGCGGTATGTGACGGTCGCGCTCGACCAGGTAACTGGTGTTTGCTCTTCCTGGTGGACAAGTAGGTTCTCTTCCCGCTGGCCAGGTGCTCTTGTCGAGAGTTCCTGGCGTTCCCACTACCTAGGTACCGTTGCTGACAATACCAGGTGCTCCCCACTACCCAGGTACCGTTGTTGACGGTACCAGGTATTCCCACTGGCCAGGTGCTCTTTTTGACAATACCAGGTGTTCCCACTGGCCAGGTACCACTCTTGACGACAACAGGTGTTCCCAAGAGCCAGGTGCCGTTGTTGACTATTCCCTGTGTTCCACTGGCCAGGTACGTACCTTTTTTCACGAGTCGTTTTTTTAACAATTCCGTTCCTAAACAACGCCCAGGTACTCTTAGTAACTATACTAGGTGTTTCCACCTGGCCAAGTACCCTTGTTCACACCTCATGTTTATATCATCCGTTCCCCGCTCGACTAGGTACCCTGGTTGACACCCGACGTTAATAATATACCAGGCGATACCAGGCGTCCCTCTACCTGGCCTCATATTGCCATGTATACGTACCTACCTCGCCCAGTTTTCTATGACTCCACAAATGTATATCTACTCCTCCCTAAACACGTTTTCATTCTGGCTTCGTCAGGGCGAATTTCTGCTCTCGGAAGATCGACTCCAGCTTAGAAGGGACTAATTAATTCTCAGAGTAAGGCCGTAAGGTGATTAAGCCCCGACTCACGCTGGCCTAAATTTTGATACCAACAGATTAATTAGGGTCACGGTGAAATTAATATCCTCGAGAATAAGTTGAAGAGGATAATGTGTAAGTCATGACTACATTGGGTTAATTCTCCGAGACTGACTCCTTTCCTATGGGGAGGTAACAGGGGCATCCTCTGCAGGGATGGTGCAATCACCACCACCACCACCACCACCACCTCCTCCTCCTTCAACAATGTCGGGGATTGACGTGACTCCTCGCGCCTCTCTCTCCCACTCCACGAGACAAAACACCAACAAGCCTCAGTTGGGGACGTAACGCGATGGCAGCTCTCCAGAGAAAGGCATGCATCTACGGTACTTGATGGTACGTAAAAAGCCAAAAAGAATTACGAGTGATGGAGGGAGGAGAGGAAGGGACCACACGAGTGTTAAAAAACTCTCTCTCTCTTTCTCTCTCTCTCTCTCTCTCTCTCTCTATCTATCTATCTATCTATTTTTCTATCTGTCTGTCTATCTATCTATCTTTAAAGCTCAGTCCATATCCTACTAGCCCCCTAGGTTACGTACATACCACCTAGCTACGCCTTACAGCCCACTTCTGGCGTGCATGCCTTCATTATACACTCTCTAGCCCAGCGTCGCGAGATCAAGAACCTACCACTGCAACAAAGACCTACCTCTAACCTTGCAAGAGAAACCTGATCAAGTGTGCCAAAGGGTACGCTTAACCAAGCCTTAAATAAAACTTTAGATGGAAACGACACGACCCCATGAGCAGGATGAGGGTTCCAGCCTTTACAAGCTGACCATGAAAGCCAAAAAAATTCATAAGCCATCATCAAACCCAAGAAGTCGTATCGCAGTCTTTCTAGGGGTCGTTCCGTCGCGCTTCTTAGGGGGGGTTCGTAAAGGTGTGCCGGCCCCCCCCCCCCAAGAGGGGTAGATAGATACGAAGCATCGCAAGTCCTCCGCGACTTGGAGGGAATGGCGGGACGGGAAGACCTGGCTCTCCCCCCAGCTTGCTCGCGAGACTGACTGACTGACACTCGAAGGAGAAAGACTTCAGCGGGAGAAGCTTCCTTCTTCTCCTGAGAAAAAGATGCATTTTGATATCGGAGTGGAATAGGTAAATGACGACTGAAGCCGAGTCATGAATAGAGTATCTTACTCCCCGTGGTGATGGCTCAATAGGGATGATATTCATAGCGTCGAAGCGTGGATTGTTGGGCCGTATATATCGGTCACTCTTCACTAACTCGGTTTGCTTCATTATGGCGATGAAAGAGTGGTCGTAATGGCGGATGGTGGTGGAGGTGATGGTGATGGTGGTGATGAGGCGATTACGGCGGAGATATCAGGTGGTGTTGGTGAAAGTGGGTGGTGGTGTAGGTGGAGGTCACGGCAAAAGTGGCGACTTCGCGGCCCACCTCTTCGTGGGTGACGCGTCCGAAGGGGATGTTGGCAAAGGTCGTGGTCAGAGCGCAAGGAGTGGGTTGCTCCTTCTCCCTCCTCCACCCATACCACCAAGCACTGCCCCTCCTGGAGACTGCATGAGAAGGCGAGACCACCATGGGTGCTCGTCGTTCGTGGTGCAGGCGTAGTAGAAAAATTGATGGGAATTCTTGAGGTGGTGTGGTGAGGTGAGGTGGGAGGGGCGGGGCCAGCCAGCTTCCAGGAAGGTTCGTGGAAAAGCGCGGGTGGGTGGCGACCCCCTACCTCGGTAAGGGACACTGGCGGAGGCAGGGAGGTGTGGTGTGTCCAGCGGGCTCCGCCTGGCACTCCCGTGTTACACCCTCCCTTTGTTCTAGCGACTGCTCTCCTGGCGGAGGTAATAATCCACTTGTGCCCCCACCGCCTCAGTAGCCCGACACAGGGAGCCATATCCTCGACTTACCCCTACGGGGGATAATTCGAGAGGATATGGCTTGGCGGACACCGTTTATGACGACCTGGTGGTTGTGGTGGTGGTGGTGACTCCTCCTCCTCCTCCTCTTCAGTTCTTTCCTCTTTTGAAGAACATTCTTTACCGCTCCCTCCACGCTACTGAGCCCTTGATGTTCCTGATCTCGTCCACAATCCATATATACTCGAGGGGACGCAGACGTCTGCCGCTCTTTGCATTCCTTCTGCATGCGGTAGATTGTCAGTTCTAGAATATCTGCCGCTGTGGAGAGTATCATCGCTCTGCAACGCGAGATCAGAGCAGAGGATCTGCCGTGTTGGTTGGTTGGTGTCTCTCTCTCTCTCTCTCTCTCTCTTCGCCTTTACGTAGGTGAGGGACGTGAGCTGGTGTCTCCTGTGCACTATCGGAGGCAAAGACTCTAACCTGCACCACGAAACAGACCCAGCTTTCTGGAGGGCACAGCTGGCGAGGGCAAAAGGACAGCGAGACACAAAGAAATACATATTGTGAAGAATGTTCGGTATATTTAAAGCTTACGGCTGAAAGAAGATACTAAATTTCTGTTATGTGCATCCAACAGATAGATCTTTTTTTTTTTTTTTTTAGAAGCATTCTGATATATTGCTTGGAACACTCATCCACTTAGGTTAAATTAAGATTAGGAAAGGTTAATATCGCTCTTACCAAAAAGCAGAAGAGAAATCTGTGTGGTGCGGAAACTGTAAAAATATCCGACATTTCTTCTCTCCCAGGTTGCATCATTGTCAGACACACACCCCTTTAGGCTAGGCTATGCTAGGCTAGGCGGGCGGGACACCCACCCACCCCACCGTCTCCTGTCATCGTCAATTCGCGGATTTATCTTCCATTATTGGTCTGGAGCTTCTTCTATCTTGGGTGATTCATTCAAGCGTCCCACATGACTGCTCGCTCATAGGTCAACAGTCACGTAGCCAGCGTCCCTCAAAATTCTCCATCCTTGGTAAACCAAAATGTGAATGAGTCGATTGACGCCCCTCACTCAAAGTCATTTAATATAAACATTTATGGATAATGGCAGCTCCATTAAATGGTAAATGATATATGGTAAGAGGCTTTATTCTCTCTCCTTTAGACGCAGGCATTGGCCTAAATGAAAGATGTCAGAGACAGCACTAGTGTGTATAGAAAGTCCACTGACTCAAGATCTTGAATGACAACAGTGAACGACCCCCAAGCCCAGTGTCCTAAACTCATATTTATGAAGAAGTTATTGGAACGGCTCAAATCAGACTTTATTCCAATACCAAGACGTTAATAACGTTTTCCATAATGGTTATTTTAACACAAACATTGAAATGCAGGCACAAGAAATTCTTGAATTAACACCATCGAACGCCAAGAGCATCACCAAAAAACACAACCTACATATTTCACTGTGAGAACCGTACGAGCCCAGCTTCGGGGAGTAGAGGAACGCGGACTACGAGACACAAGCAACAAGATCGCCACTCACTGCGACGGTGAAGATCGATCTAACATCATCATCTATCAAGGCAATCCCAAGAGTCAGTAACCTAATCATGAAAGACGAGGGAACTCAGGGCAATAACCCTATTAAAAGAACCTTTATGGATTACGGATTCGAAAACCCAGCTGCAGGTCGCAAACTTTAAAGCATTTATTATGGGTATTGCATGTACCTCACTCAGCGGACGCATCACCACCTACTTAACGAGAGGGGTTGGACCAAAGAACCACGAGAACATCACTGTAACTCTCACCAGACGATTGATCGTGTGTCCATAACACAAAATGTACTGAAACGATAGGCGAAAACTACAAGCACCTCAAGCCATTTATATTAAGGAAGACCAACCCATTCGTCATTACAAAGAACTTTTGAATTATACCCTCAACAACCATCCATGTTTCATGCTATGGAAACCTCCCAGAACTCACTCACACACACACACACACACACACACACACACACACACACACACACACACACCTCATTTGACCTCATTCCTACGCCTTAGCCAACGCCCACCATATCACGTTCCTCCAGCCTGAACTGACTTCAGCCCCACAAACCCGACCCTATTAAAAGCCTCGCCATCACCAAGTTCTCGAGATCCATCACTTTTGCATGTTGTCGCTATTCATAAACATCATCACTATCCCTCTGATCCACTACCTGTATACTACAAGATGTAGTTCCTTTACATTGTTCTTCAACAAGTTTCTTGCTTAATGTTATGATATGGCCTCTGCTTTTCCTACCTTTGCATCTTTCGACGATCTGTTCATTGTTGCTGGCATCAGACTGGTTCAAAAGCACGAAGGATGTGATCAGATCGCCTCATAGTCTTCTCTCTTCCATGGTGCAAAGGTTCAAGTTCAGCTCTCTTAATTCTAATTCCATTTTCACTGCCCTCCTCTGGACCCCCATTAGTTCTTTGTGCGTCTCCGAGTGCGGTGACCAGAACTGAGGAGCATAGTGTCGCTTTGGCCTACAATCATGATATGAACAATCTATTGATTATTTCCCTATCCACATACCTGAATGCGACTCTAATATCTGCCAGTAGACTGCTCGCCTATTTCACGTTTGTCCAAAAACCATACTAGAAGCACGCCTTAGTGCAGACCATCCCTGGTAATGGAGACTGCTCTAAACCCGCTAATCAAGTCCGTTGCTCTCACTTTTGCTGTGACCAAGGTCTTTGAAACCCTCAAAAACTCTCACTTTCTTAAATACTTTGGATACCAGTCCCTTCCCTCTGATCACCAGTACGGATTTCGCAGTGCCAGGTATACAGGTGATGATCTCTCCTGTGTGTCTCATCTCTGGTCTTCATCTCTAAGGGATTTTGGTGGAACTCTTGTCTCAGCCCTCGACATCACCGGAGCATTGGACAGGCTCCGCAGTTCAGCAAAACTTCAACTACTTTCTTAAAAATGGGTACGACATTTACCCTCATAAATTCCCTCGGCACTTTACCTTCTTCCAGCGACGTCTTGAACAACATTTCAAGTGGTTTGTCAGCTGTATCTGCACACTCCCGTTGCCTTGCCGGATTTCATCTTCCGCAAGGCTTTCATCACCTCTTTTCTCTTCGCCTAACCACTCTCCCTGACTCTCTCACATGGAAAAACATCAGAACCAGAAGCCCATGTGTAAAGTCAAGGCTTTTAACAGTATGTTTTCCTTTCCTTAAGATTTTTTTATTCTTTTCAAGACCTCCGTCATCTCACTGACGCTGGGGCTGCAGTGTGAACCACTGTGTGTGTGTGTGTGTGTGTGTTGGAGATCCCGCAATAGCGGGATCCATTCTTCGTCATTGCTCCCTGACGTCCCGCCTGGGAGCCATCTCCCCCAGCGGCTGTATCCTGGTCACTCACCCAGCCAGAGCTTGCATCGCTGGCATGGCAAAACGATATTATTTCCCGGCAAGATTTACGCGTTGTTTTCCAGTCGAATTTATGACGGTTATATTTCTTCTTAATTGGGTGCGGGAGACTCTGCCAGGTAAAGAAGCATCGATAAATATTCAAAGTGCAGCGATGCACGGGCGTGACAATGCCTTAACTGCACGAGGAGGAAGATACATTAAGCAATGGGATGAGACGCGGTTTCTCCCTCCCTCCCGGGCATAACATCTGACCTTACCAAGGTCGCTATGTTCCTGGGTATTACAGAGGGAATTAAGGTCAGCGTTTTAAATGATGATAGCCTCAGGCTGTGGACGATGCACGCTCTCTCGCAACAATTGCAATTCCATTCGCTGATGTAAACACAAGCGTTTATTTTTTTTTCTACTCTAGTGCAGGTTACTGTTGAGAGATCTGACAGGTCTCTCCTTGTATCTGGTGAGGGGGAGAGACGTCGCCCCCCCCCCGCCCCCTTGGTACTACCTGGTTGGGTAGAAAGGTGTCGCCTCCTGGTACCTTGTGAAGCAAAAGAGGCGTCGTGATTTGATACCTGGCTATACGGAGAGTGTGTCCTGGTACTTTCTGAAACAGGGACGAGGGTAGTAACTTGGTACCTGGTGAAGCAAAAAAGGCCTCGCCCCCCGGTACCTGGCGAGGCAGAGGCGTGCCCCTTGGTACCTAGTGTCGTCGTCCTTTGGTGTACCTGGTGAAGAAAGAGTGAGGGGGGGGGGTAACTAGTTCCAAGGATAGCCGGCAGGTGGCTTTTCTTAAGCCGGCTGACCAGGATACTCTGCTAGAAAGATACTCTGCTTGAAGGATACTCTGCCACCAGGATACTCCTTCGGCAGCAAGCTTTCTACTACGGCAAAGCTCTACGTAGCCCTGATGTCAACATTTCATGCACCCATCACCCGCTTCTATTCCTTTTAGCATAAAATTTCTTACATTCTGTATCAAAGCGTCTCTTACCCTTCTCGACGTTTCTCATAAGCGTACACCCATTAACGGCACTTACGGTGTTGCAATATCAGCAGGGTAGAACACGCGTTTAAGGAAAAAAAGAAATTGGTTTCCAATCTAGCTTCTGGTGGACGCTCTCTCTCCTCGTGTAATTACCTTAATTTACATATAAATATAAAGATGGTTTTGGTCGTGCTAGGTATAAAGTGAGTCTGCCTGCGCTGCTAGCATCTCACGACAGCTGGGTAAGTATGCT
The DNA here is from genome assembly GCA_038088735.1 of Panulirus argus. NCBI lineage: Eukaryota > Metazoa > Arthropoda > Malacostraca > Decapoda > Palinuridae > Panulirus > Panulirus argus. The sequence goes on from JAYMFT010423612.1 coordinate 10,419, forward strand.
GCCCCGTCCTCATGACCACATAAATATTACGTTTAAGATATTAGGTGTAATAACGTCGGAACTGGTGTAGAATATTCTTACCGCCTCTTCTAGAATTATCGAGGTGGTTTCGTGATCACGCATCCCCCCCCCTCTCTCTCTCTCTATCTATCTCTCTCTCTCTTTCTCTATCTATCTATCTCTCTCTCTCTCTCACCTTCGGCGAGGTTTGCATCATCGTCAATGGACGAAAACAAGTGCAGTCGTGTCGATGTGCTTCTTATATTCCAAAGGAGTCCAGAATTTCCCTGATACTGAACGTAGCGCAGCAACGAAGCTGCAGAAATTCAGTGCAAGGGTTCATGAGGTTATACACGTTAAATCGATTGTATACCGGTGTGTGTGTGTGTGTGTGTGTGTGTGTGTGTGTGTGTGTGTGTGTGTGTATGTGTGTGTGTGTGTGCTCAAGAAGTAAAGTTTCATATCCTGTGGAATTCTTTATACAATATTTTCATCAATAATCTTTGTCTTCCAGAGATAACAACGTATAATAATTAATGTGGATTTTCCAGTTATCTTAATATACTGAAATGTAAACGGTGCTTTTATTAAAACAACCACTTTCTAAAAAGAATAGAAAATTCGTCTTTTTTCTTTAATAAAAATGTAAATCTAGACATCAGTAATTTCCCCTAAAGGCAGTCATGTCATATATCATGACACGTGTAGAGAACAGCTTATAAAAGAAGCTCTGTCTGTAAGTTCTGTTTCAGTGTTACACTTCAAAACCCTTTAATAAGATTTTATGATTGAGCAAGCGATAATAATTTGATTGCTCCATTTCATGGAATTAGATCTAGGAAATGTTGGAGTGCATTTGACTCATCAAATTTGCATGTAATGTGGCTTTATACGTCCTCGTAATTCAGACAAGCTGCTACGAGAACTAATGTTATTAGTGTGTGGGGACGACTTTTTCAATTCCCTATAGCACGACGGCGCGACCAATTCGGTGCAATGGGCCTGGCCTTCTGACATGATCAATAAATGATCGAGTCTTAGTCCACACCATCAGTATGACCAATGGGTTGTCACTACAGGTTCTGAGAACTGTGACACTGCAGTACAGTGCTTCAAAAACATACATTCAAAAAGACCTGTTATGGTTTGCATATATATATATATTTAAAACTGCCAAGACCGTTGCGAAACACATATATACAAACGTAATCCAGCGACAGTCACTAATAACCCCTTTTCGTGGAGTGAATTTGTCTCTGTCATGTATTACTGTCGGTGTACATTAACTGCCACAACCGAAGGGAATAAACGAGCACGTTTTCCTTTCATCTTATTTAACTTTAAGAACAGAAAACGGTAAAAAAACTTATATTGCTCTCATGGAGAAGGAGGAGGCTTGTTTACCCCCATACGGCTAGTTCATTTTTCTATCAAACTGATACCAGATCTTCGTCCTCCAGGTCTTAAAAAAGGCCTTACCCGACGTAGGGCCGCGAAGAAAACAAGACTCTACGTTATCCCCAGGATGCGACCCGTTGCACGTTGCCGGAGTGTGTGTGTGTGTGTGTGTGTGTGCGCGCGTGTGCGCGTCCGGCGGATGTGAATAACTCACCGACCGGCTCGTTCCCATACCCGGCAGGCGCCGCGCCTGGCCCTTCCCTCCCCCACTCACCCTCCCTAACTCACTAGCGGCACAAATAAACATGCACAGGCCAGGCTGCTGCTGCTGCTCCTCTCCTCTCCTCTCCTCTCCCTCTGCGAGAACTCACTCCGGAAGCTTCAGTTTCACCTCCACCTATGGTGATTTGGAAGGTATCTGTAGACAGAATTGCTTGGAATATATCTATAGATAAGGATGTGACGGTAGTGGTGGGTAGTATTTGCTGTCTGTCTCTCCCGATGTTTCAGGCGTTAGTTGGCGAGATCTAGCCAGCCAGCCAGTCGAAGGGCAGAGATGGTGGCGGGTTGTCGAGACGCTGGTGAATCTGAGGCTATCACCAGTGACAGTCAGGTGGGCAACACTGCAGGATGCCGGCAGCGACGGTCACCTAACAACACTCCGGCAGTGACAGTAACAGATTGCAGGGTGCCAATCGTAATAGTTAGGTAACACTGCAAGATCCCGGCAGTAACAATCGGGTGACAACGCTGCAGATACCAGCAGTGACAGCCGGATAACATCACTGCACGATATCCAGTAGTGAAAGACGGGTGATTACACTGTAGGATACCGGCAGTGACAGTCAGGTAACAAACCCTGCAGGATGTCAGCAATGACAGTCAGATAATATCACTGCTATACACCAGGAGTAATAGCTAAGTATATACAATGTAGAATCCGGCAGTGACAGTCAGGTAAAAACACTAAAGGATGTCAGCACTGACAGCCACATAACATCACTGCTGTAGGATAACACTACTTTGTAACACTACGCAGTGCAGCTATGGTAAGACACAGCTGCTCGGGGATGATAAGCAGTAGCATACGAAGAATGTATCAATTTTTGTAATATATATATATATATATATATATATATATATATATATATATATATATATATATATATATATAAACAGTATATAGAAATTACAGACGTATCTGTACGTGCATCAAAAATAAATAGCAGCCTAGTATATCATTCTAACGTCCACGTATGAAATACCACACCATAATGAAGTTTATGACCAATATCGGTGCTGGCCCAACTCTTGATATATGAGAGTTCGGATTAAAGATGATGAAACGAAAAAACGTACGTGACGCATCGGGTTTCAAATACAGGGTTCGAATCGAGGTGTACTCCAAGTAATGAGAGTGGGCGGTCGTCCTAGTTTGCGAAAATAATAGGATTTTTATCAGCCCCATAACTAGGGAACGGAGGTCTAGGGTCGACAGAATAATGTACAGGAGGATAAAATCTCTGCGCTGCTGTTTAAGCGCACCCTCTCCTCCGGACGTGTAAGTACTGTAACAGCGCGCATAGCGATCGTTTGTGTGCAACGAGGCTTCTTGGGTAAGTCGTGAGATTCCGGACGTCCTTCGCTTCTCTGCACATCGTTGCTACGGTAGAAGTAAGGTGGACTGCCCACAGTAGCATGGATGGGTGGAGGCGATCGAGTAGCTTTTGTTCCTTCGTAGTGTGTTGTTGTTGGTGTAACACCACCTCATGAATGAGTCCTGTGCTGCGTTTTATGACCCACACATGAGGATGTTCCTAAGCCTCTTCAGGTTCAGGCTCTGATGGACTCATAATTACATCTGTGTACGTGCCTGGGTTTAATATGTGGGTGCTGCTTACTTTGGTGGTGTGGTTGTCGTGGTTGTGGTGGTGTTGGTGGCAGAGGATGTGTGTATGTGTGTGTGTGTGCGGTCACATCCAGCCATACGCCCATACCGCTCACGTACCCGTCGAGGGGGTGGGGGAGGGAAGGGGGGCGCTCCACTTAGCTGATTATGTTAATTATATTATGTCTACAAGTAGACCAGCGCCTACGCCACCAACGTGTCGTTGATTACCTTCGCTTGAGAGGCAGTCAAGTTGTTTACGTTCGTAATCCGATCAAGATAATATAATTTACGTCAAGATATGGAGGTGTTTTTGAAGCTGCTAATTCTATTTTTCTTCTTAAGTACTCTATCTACGTTTGCAATTAGCCAAATGCTCATTAAGTAGACGTTTAGACAATATAAGGCTTCTCGTCGTGCAGGGAAATCTTTCCTACTCTCAGAAACGAGTCTAAAGTTCGTACCCTGAGTCCCAACGAGTGTTAGGAAAAGTTAACTTTAATTTCTGAATACGGGAGGGTAATGCTACAGGCAGGTGGAGGTGATGGGGTTTCAGGTGGAGTGGAAGTGGAGCAAGAGGAGGAGGTGGAGGAAGGAGAGCGAGCGGCTGCAGCCAAGCTAGTTGGTCGGGGTCTGGCGTGTGAGCGTCGAGCGAGCGGGCTGGGCGAAGCGTTCGTTGGTCCTCCCCGCCTGGGTCAGTCCGGCGCTGCCTCTGCCCTGGTACGGGTGCCTTGCTCGAGCACCACGCCTACACACTCTCCCCTCGTTCCTCCCCTCAGCACCCCTCGGACCAGGTGCTGACCCTCGCTCGCTCTCACCCACGTACAACCCCCCTCGCGCTGTTTAACACTTGCCGTGCATTCTGGTGGAATCTCGTCCCTTTCCCAACGCATATGTGGATCCTCCTTTTAAAAGGTGTTTTGAAAGCCAGGCGAGTTGTTTCTGCAGTGGGAACGCCAGCGCTGAGTACACCTGTTGAAAGGCAAGACGGGGAACGACGTGGATTGTAAATAAAATTATATATATCTATATATATATATAAATCCCGAGTGCTTTTTAGAGTTTAAGTTCTTGTGTGATATTGGTACGTTACGTTTACGTGATGGCGACGTTAGGTGACACTGGTCTCGCTCAGATGCTGATGGGACGAATCTCTCCTCGACTCATCTAGCGGGTTGAGCCCGAGATGCTACAAGGGAAAGCATCGCTCGCCTGACGCTTTCTTGCGGGGTGCATCGTGTGAAGAGGGGACCCCTGGGTGAGCACAGATATGCAGCTGGTCAGACGCAGATTACGCGGTGAGGGTTCTCTCGTCTCGCTATTACAACGACGGTGAGGAAGCGGAGGGACGAGATGTGTATGATCGATGTGTCTCCGAAAACACTTTTTTAAGTCGTAAGGAAAACTCATGATGCACCTTCTCATTAATAACCACCATGAGACGGAATGCAAGCGAGCAGAATGATGATAGGGGAGCGAGTAATATCTTAGTTCATCGACGCACAGCACTTAACCTAGGATCAACAAGTGTAGTATGAGGAGGAATTAGGTATCAGAAAACAGTGCACACAATGCCGGTACATCTGAAGTACTTCTGTATACTTGAAATCATCGTGCGATACACGCGATAAACTGTCGATCAAAAAGAGAAAAAAGAGGTTAATCATTCGTATATTGATCAATTAGAATTCTTAACGTGTGCCAGTGTTACATCGAGTGCTACACTGTCTCTGGCATCGACAAACGGTGTGGAAATCCTAATCAATGGGAACTGTAACGTGAACAGTGGTGCCCTGAAGCCTAGCCTAGCCCGTTGGTGTTGAAAACAACATTGAATAAAACATCAGTAACAGTGCCATCCCTTCTCTCTCAATATAAAAGAAAAATTTTTACGTACATATCAAACAGGTTGAAACGCTGAAGCAGAGGAATACACGTAAAGATACAATTAGTGTCGTTTAAAATGTGCAATCAACGAACACGGCCGGCTGTACAATCCGTGGACCTTGTATGTTAGTGACGACTGAGAGAAAAATGGAGTGATCTTGACTACCCAGCTGGTACAGCAGACCCGAAGGGGAAATAAATTACGTGCCTGCCCCTGGAGGTGACCGCCATGCCACCCAGAATGAGAACAGGAAGATAAACAATCCAAGCAGGTTGCAAGACATCACGCTCTCGCCTGCTTCAGTTTCAAGGTAGGTTGGATTGCTTTGTCGAGGATGTTTTAGAAAAATTTATTCCCCAAGTGGCTCGAATGGGGTTTATCTTAATTTTTTCGCCAACTGTTGGGGTTGCTGCTCCAAAGGGTTTCTTTCTCCATCAGCTCAAGCTGCAGGAAGGACTCTTCCTCCGCCAGCTCAAGTTGCTCCAAAGGATTCCTTCTCCATCAGATCAAGATGCAGGAAGGATCCTTCCTCCACCAGCTCAAGCTATGCGAAGGATCCTTCTTCCATCAGCTCAAGCTGCGCGAAGGATCTTTCCTCCAATAGCTTAAGTTGCATGAAGGATCCTTTCTCCATCAGCTCAAGCTACGTGAAAGATCCTTACTACAATAGCTCAAGCTGAGCGAAGGATCCCTCTTCCATCACCTTAAGCTGCGCTATGGGTCCTTCCATCAGCTCAAGCTGAGCGAAAAACTCTTCCCCCAATCAACTGAAGCTGCGGGAAGGATCCTTCTCAATCAGCTCAAGCTACGCGAAGGGTCCTTCCTCCATCATCTCAAGATCGCAAAGAATCCTTCCACATCCGCTCAATCTGGGTGAAGGATCCTTCCCCATCAGTTCAAGCTGCGGGAAGGATCCTTTTCCATCGGCTCAAGCTGGGTGGAGGATCCCTTCACCATCAGCTCAAGATGCTCGAAGGATCCTTCTACCATCAGCTCAAGCTCGTTGAAGGATCCTTCCTCCATCAGCTCAAGCTGGGTGAAGGATCCTTCCTCCATCAGCTCAAGCTGCAGGAAGGATTCTTGATCCACCAGGGAAGGCCAAAGACGAGCACAATAATTACCAAACTCATGCTCAAGTCCAACAAAGACAGCATGTTGCATAATTCTCTGTGTTTCGTAATGGTAATAGTTTCCAGTCTGGCAGGAGCCCAGAGGCACAGTTGTCAATAACACTGATAAATAATTTAACATTTTACAATATACAATAAATGCTTCGAGCGTTGCTTGGTTAGTCAGTGCTAGGATGCGCTGGGCAGTGATGCTGGTCAGGTCGGTGCTGGGAGGTGGAAGGAATTAGTGTTGTTGGTCAGGTCAGTGCTGGAGGAGGAAGTGAGTGTTGCTGGTCAGGCCGGCGCTAGGACGCGGTGGGTATTGCTGTTGGTCAGGTCGGTGCTGGGAGGCGGAAGGAATTCGTGTTGTTGATCAGGTCAGCGCTAGGAGGGGAAGTGAGTGTTGCTGGTCAGGTCAGCGCAAGGGAAAGAAAGAAGTGTGTTGCTGGTCAGTTCAGTGCTAGGAGAGGAGGTTATTGTTGCTGGTCAGGTCAGCGCTAGGGAAAGAAGCGAGTGTTGCTGCTAGTCAGGTCAGCGCTAGGAAGAGGGAGTGAGAATTATTAATAAAATATTGTTGGATGAGTGACATAAAAAAAAAAAGAATTCTGTGAAGTAATATATTAAAGGGATCGCTTCTTGTGATGTAGAAACAAAAACAAAAAAATCTCCTGTGAAATGATGCATAACAAATAAATGTTTGACGGAGACAAACATTGATTTAGTGCGTAAACTGACAGACAAACAATCTCCCATCCCATATATATATATATATATATATATATATATATATATATATATATATATAGAT
>JAYMFT010423623.1:0-17508 GCA_038088735.1 Panulirus argus
CAGAACGGTCACCCTTCTTAGGGATTGGATGTATCAAAGCATGTTTCCATGGAGAAGGAAAAGTTTTGGTTTTTAAAGAGAAACGGAAAACATCTTCAGACAGAGAGAAAATTGTATATAATGGTACGGATTTGTTTTATACCAATGTAATCCAGAGACTTGGCCTCGCCAAGTAATCTTTTTTTAAGAAATCAGGCAAAATACCAATCTGAACTGATATGGGAGCGGGCGGTGAAATTTACAATTTATTCCCTACACGGTTAGGTTGACTCGACGATAGATCATCATATGTTCCAGTAGAGATTTCATCATAAAACGCCGCCTTTCTCTTGCCTCGCATGCACATAGTGAAGACGAGAGGAAAGACTACAGAGGTCTTGAAAGCTTGGGTCCAAATATAGGAAAGTGTTGATTGGGTATATGGTGTCCAAAACATGCAGAACCTACACTTCACTGTGAAGAAAGGAATTCGTTATAAACCACTTTTGAGAGTGAAATCAAATAGTCAATACTTACGTTTATTACATCTTTACACAAAGATATAATTTTACACAAGTAGTGGATGGTTTTATACCGATGCAAAGAAGAGTCTTAGCCTCGTCAAGCAATCATCTTAAGAAATTAGGCAGCCATCCGACCTGACTTGACAGTGATAGAGGAGGTAAGATCTACAAATTTGCTGTGATAGAATGACATTGAAACGATGATCGAGTATCATAATTTCTTGTGGAGATTTCATCAGAAATCGCTGCCTCTGCCTCTCTTGGTATGCACTTCAAGAAGACATGAGGAAAAACCGCAGAGGTGTCGATACCTTAGGGTCAAGTTTAGGAAAGTGTTGATTCGGTACGTTGTGTCCCTAATCAGCAGAACCTTCACTTCACTTTAAAAAAGAGATTGATCAATATCCCATTTAAAAAAAAAAAAGTGAAATTAAGCACAGTTCTTTCCTTCGCTTATTACATCTTAAGAAAGAGAAAGGATTTTTAAAGGGAAGGGGGTGGTTTTATAGCTAGACAAACCAGAGACGTGGCTTCCTCGGGCGATCTTTTTCGGAAATAAGGCGGTCTCCTAAACTGACTTGACTATCCTGGGGCGAAGAGACCCACAAATCCGCCTTAACACGTTCATGTTGACAAGACGATCGAGTAATATATGTTTGAATAGAGATATCATCAGACAAAGCCGTCTATCCTTTGCTTGGTATGCAGGTAAAGAAGTCGACAAGAAACACGGCAGAAGTCTCGAAGACTATGGGCTAAGTTTAGAAAAATACTGAAGTGGTTCTTGGTGTCCATAGACTGCCGAACCTTCACCTCTCCGTGAAGAAATGAATGCACGATACACCACTCTAGAGAGTGACATTGAGCATAATTAGTACTTTCGTTTTATACATCTTGAGATAGAGAGAGAATTGTATAATGGTACGGGTTGATTTTATACCAATGTAATCCAGTGTCTTGGCCTTGTCAAGCAATTTTGTTAAAAAATCAGGAAGTCTGCCAATCTGACCTGACAAGGGAGGGGGCGTTGAGATCTATAAATTCCTCTCGACACGGTAAGGTTGGCACGAGCAGAGGGCACCATAAGTTCCAGTAGAGATTTCATCAGAAAACGCCTCCTCTCCCTTGGTTGGTATGCACTTAGTGAGGACGAGAGATAACACGGCAGAGGACTTGAAAGCTTGGGTCCAAGTTTGGGAAAGTGTTGATTGGGTACCTGGTGTCCAAAACATGCAGAACCTTCAATTTACTGAGAAGAAATGAATGCACTATACACCACTTTTGAGAGTGAAATTAAGCAGAGTCAATACTTTCGTTTATTAAATCTTGAGACAAAGACAGAATTGTACACGAGTGGTGGGTGGTTTTATACCCATACAAACAAGAGTCTTGGCCTCTCCAAGCAATCATCTAAAGAAAATAGTCAGCCTTGCGACCCGACCTGATAATGATAAAAGTGGTGAGATCTACAAATTTGCTATGACAGAGTCACGTTGAAATGACGATCGACTATCGTAAGTTCTTTTGGAGATTTCATCAGAAATCGGTGACTTCGCCTCTCTTGGTATGCACTTAATGGAGACAGTAGGAAAGATTGCAGAGGTGTCGATACCTTAGGGTCAAGTTTAGGAAGGTGTTGATTCTGTACGTGGTGTCCCTAATCAGAAGAACCTTCGCTTCAGTTTGAAAAAGAGATTGAACGATATTTCATTAAAAAAGTGAAATTAAGCACAGTTTGCTCCTTCGTTTATTACATCTTAAGACAGAGAAAGGATTTTAAAAGGGAAAGGGGTGATTTTATACCCAGGCAAACCAGAGACATGGCTTCCCAAGGCAATCTTTTTCGGAAATAAGGTGGTCTCCTAAAATGACATGACTATCCCAGGGGCGATGAGACCCACAAATCCGCCTGACACGTTAATGTTGACATGACATGACGATCGAGTACCATATGTTTGAAAAGAGATATCATCAGAAAAAGCCGTCTATCCCATGTTTGGTATGCAGGTAATGAAGTAGGCGAGAAACACGGCAGAAGTCTCGAAGACTATAGGCCAAGTTCAGAAAAATGCTGAACCGGTACTTGGTGTCCATAGTCTGCCGAACCTTCACTTTTCCGTGAAGAAATGATTGCATGATATACCACTTTTTAGAGTGATATTGTGTATAATTAGTACTTTAGTTTTATACATCTTCAGATAGACAGAGAATTGTACAATGGTACGGGGTGGTTTTATACCAATGTAATACAGAGTCTTGTCCTCGTAAAAGCAATTTTGTTAGAAAATAAGGCAGTGTGCCAACCTGACCTGACAAGGGAGGTGGCGTTGAGATCTATAAATTACTCTCGACACGGTGTGGTTGAAAAGAGTATAGTTTATCATAAGTTCCAGTAGAGATTTCATCAGAAAACGCCTCCTCTCCCTTGGTTGGTATGCACTTAGTGAAGTCGAGAGGAAACATTGTAGAGGTCTTGAAAGCTTGGGTCTATGTTTAGGAAAGTGTTGATTGGGTATCTGGTGGTCAAAACATGCAGAACTTTCACTTCACTGTGAAGATATGAATGCACTATACACCACTTTTTAGAGTGAAATTAAGCAGAGTCAGTACTTTTCTTTATTAAATATTGAGACAAAGAGAGAGTTGTACACGAGTTGGGGATGGTTTTATACCCATACAAACCAGAGTCTTAATCTCGCCAAGGAATCATCTTAAGAAATTAGGAAGCCTCTCGACCTGACCTGACAAAGATGGCGGCGGTAAAATCTACAAATTTGCTATAACAGGGTCACGTTGAAACGACGATCGAGTATCATATGGTCTAGTAAAGATTTCATCAGAAATCGCAGCTTTTGTATAGCCTGGTATGCACTTAATGAAGACGTGAGGAAACACCGCAGAGGTCTCGATATCTTGGGTCAATTTTAGGAAAGTGTTGATTCGGTACGTGGTGTCCCTAGTTAGCAGAACCTTCACTTCACTCTAAAAAATGAATGAACGATATTCCATTAAAAGGTTAAATTTAGCACAGATAGTCCTTCTTTTATTGCATCTTAAGAAAGAGAAAGAATTGTAAAAGGGTAGGTGATGGTTTTATAACAGAAAAACCAGAGGTGTGGCCTCTCCAGGCAATGTTTTTTGGAAATAATGCTGTCTCATGAACTGACTTGACTATCCCGGGGGCGGTGAGACCCACAAATCCACCCTGACACGTTCACGTTGACATGACGATCGAGTACTATATTTTTGAATAGAGATGTCATCAGAAAACGCCGTCTAGCCTTTGCTTAGTATGCATGGAATGAAGTCGACAAGAAACATAGCAAAAGTCCCAAAGACTATGGGCTAAGTTTAGGAAAATGTTGAAGTGGTTTTTGTTGTCCATTGTGTGTAGAACCTTCACTTCTCCATGTAGAAATGAATGCATGATACAAAAGTTTTGAGAGTGAAATTAAGCACAGTTAGTACTTTCGTTTATTACGTCTTGAGACAATGGGAGATCTGTACACGAGTAGGGGATGGTTTTATGCCCATATAAGCTAGTCTTAGCCTCGCCAAGTAATCATCTGAAGAAGTTAAGCAGTCTCCCGACCTGACATGACAAGTAAGGGGCGATGAGATCTACAAATTTAATCTGACAGGGTCAACTTCACACGACGATCGAGTATCATAATTTCCAGTAGATTTCTTCGGAAAACGCCGTCTATCCCTTGCATGGTATGCACGTAAGGAAGTCGAGAAGAAACACAGCAGAGGTCGCGAATACTATAAGCCAAGTTCGGGAAAATGCTAAAGTCGTACTTTGGGTCTATTGTCTGCCGAGACTTTACTTCTCTGTGAAGAACTGAATACACGATACACCACTCTATAGAGTGAAATTAAGCATAATTAGAAGTTTCGTTTTATACATCTTCAGACAGAGAAAGAATTGTACAATAGTACGGGGTGGTTTCATACCAATGTAATCCAGAGTCTTGGTCTAGCCAGCAATTTTGTCAAGAAATCAGGCAGTCTACTAATCCGACTTGACAAGGGAGGGGGCGGTGATATCTACAGATTACCCTCGACATGGTTAGGTTGACACGAGGATAGAGTATCATAAGTTCTAGAAGATATTTCATGAGAAAACACTGCCTCTCCCTTGTCTGGTATGAGAGAACACTGCAGAGGTCTTGAAAGCTTGGGTCTAAGTTTGCGAAAGTGTTGATTGGGTATATGGTGTACAAAACATCTTCAAACAGAGAAATTATTGTATATATTGGTACGGAATTGTTTAATACCAATGTAATCCAGAGGTTTGGCCTCGCCAAGCAATTTTGTTAAGAAATGAAGCAAAATGCCAGTCTCAACTGATAAGGGAGGTAGCGGTGAAATCTACAAACTATTCCCAACACGGTTAGGTTGACTCGACGATAGAGTATCATAAGTTCCAATAAAGATTTCACCAGAAACGCCGCCTTTCTCTTGCCTCGCATGCACTTAGTGAAGACGAGAGGAAACACTACAGAGGTCTTGAAAGCTTGGGTCCAAATTTAGGGAAGTATTGACTGGGTATATGGTGTCCAAAACATGCAGAACCTACACTTCACTATGAAGAAATGAATTCACTTTAAACCACCTTTGAGACTGAATTTATGTACAGTCAATACTATCGTTTATTACGTCTTGAGACATAGAGATAATTTTACACAAGTAGTGGATTGTTTTATACTCATGCAAACAAGAGTCTTGGCCTCGCTAAGCAATCATCTAAGAAATTAGGCAGGCTTCCGACCTGACCTGACAAAGATAAAGGCTGTGAGATCAAAAATTTCCTATGATAGGGTCACGTTGAAACGACGATCGAGTATCATAAGTTCTTGTGGAGATTTCATCAGAAATCGCTGCCTCTGCCTCTCTTGGAATGCACTTAAACAAGACCCGAGGAAAGACCGCAGAGGTCTCGATACCTTAGGGCCATGTTTAGGAAAGTGTTGATTCGGTACGTGGTGTCCCTGATCAGCAGATCCTTCACTTCATTTTAAAAGAGAGATTGAACAATATTCCATTAAAAAAGTGAAATTAAGCACAGTTCTTTCCTTTGTTTATTACATCTTAAGACAGAAAAAGGATTTCAAAAGAGAAGGGGTTGTTTTATATCTAGCCAAACCAGAGTCTTGGTTTCCCCGAAGGATCTTTTTCGGAAAAAGGCGGTCTCCTTAACTGACTTGACTATCCCGGGGGCGATGAGACCCACAAATCCGCCCTAACACGTTCATGTTGACAAGACGATCGAGTACCTCATGACTGAATAGAGATATCATCAGAAAGAGCCGTTTATCCCTTGCTTGGTATGTAGGTAATGAAGTCGACAAGAAACACGGCAGAAGTCTCGAAGACTATGGGCGGAGTTCAGAAAAATACTGAAGTGGTACTTGGTGTCCTTAGACTGCTGAACATTCACTTCTCCGTGAAGAAATGAATGCAGGATACACCACTCTAGAGAGTGATATTGAGTATAATTAGTAGTTTTGTATTATACATCTTCAGATAGAGAGAGAATTGTACAATGGTAAAGGAAGATTTTATACCAATGTAATCCAGTGTCTTGGCCTCGCCAAGCAATTTTGTTAAAAAATCAGACAGTCTGCCAATCTGACCTGACAAGGGAGGGGGCGTTGAGATCTATAAATTACTCTCGACACGGTAAGGTTGGCACGAGTAGAGGGTAAAATAAGTTCCAGTAGAGATTTCATCCGAAAACGCCTCTTCATCCTTGGTTGGTACGCACTTGGTGAAGAAAGAGATAACACTGGAGAGGTCTTGAAAGCTTGGGTCCAAGTTTAGGAAAGTATTGATTGGGTACCTGGTGTCCAAAACATGCAGAACCTTCACTTCACTGGGAAGAAATGAATGCACTATACACCACTTTTGAGAGTGAAATTAAGCAGAGTTAGTACTTTCGTTTATTAAATCTTGAGACAGAGAGAATTGTACACGAGTAGGGGATGGTTTTATACTCATATAAACCAGAGTCTTGGCCTCGCCAAGCAATCATCTTAAGAAATTAGGCAGCCTCTCGACCTGACCTGCCAAGGATGGGGGCGGTAAGATCTACAAATTTGCTATGACAGGGTCCTAAACTGACGTGACTATCCCGTGGGCGATGAGACCCAGAAATCCGCCCTGACATGTTCACGTTGACATGATTATCGAGTACCATATTTTCGAGTAGAGATGTCATCAGAAAACGCCGTCTATCCCTTCCTTGATATGCATGTAATGAAGTCGATTAGAAACACAGCAGAAGTCTCAAAGACAATGGGCCAAGTTCAGGAAAATGCTGAAGTGGTACTTGATGTTCATTGTCTGCCGAACCTTCACTTCTCTTTGAAGAAATGAATGCACGATACACCATTCTAGATAGTGAAATGCAGCACATTTAGTACTTTTCTTTTATTCGTCTTCAGAAAGAGAGAGAATTGTACAATGGTACGGAGTTTTTTTTATACCAATGTAATCCAAGGTCTTGGCCTCGGCAAGAAATTTTGTTAAGAAATCAGGCAAAATGCCAATCTGATCTGATAGGGGAGGGGGCGGTGAAATCTACAAATTATTCTCGACACGTTTAGGTTGACTCGACGATAGAGTACCATAAGTTCCAGTAGAGATTTCATCAAGAAACACCGCCTATCCATTGTCTGGCATGCACTTAGTGAAGACGAGAGGAAACACTACAGAGGTCTTGAAAGCTTGGGTGCAAGTTTAGAAAAGTGTTGATTGGGTATATGGTGTCCAAAACATGCAGAACTTACACTTCACTGTGAAGAAATGAATACACTATACACCACTTTTGAGAGTGAAATTAAGTACAGTCAATACTTTCGTTTATTACACCTTGAGACAAAGAGAGAATTTTAACACGAGTAGTGGGTGGTTTTAAACCCATACAAAGAAGAGTCTTGGCCTCGCCAAGCGATCATCTTAAATAAATATGCAGCCTTCCAACCTGACGTGACAATGATAGAGGTGGTGAGATCTACAAATTTGCTATGAAAGAGTCACGTTGAAATGACGATCGACTGTCTCTTGGAATGCACTTAAGGAAGACATGAGGAAAGACCGCAGAGGTGTCGATACCTTAGGGTCAAGTTTAGGAAAGTGTTGATTCGGTACGTGGTGTCCCTAATCAGCAGAACCTTCACTTCATTTTATAAGAGATATTGAACAATACTCCATTAAAAAAGTGAAATTAAGCACAGTTCTTTCCTTTGTTTATTACATCTTAAGACAGAGAAAGAATTTTAAAAGGGAAAGGGTTGATTTTATACCCAGGCAAACCAGAGACGTGGCTTCCCCGGGCAATATTTTTTCGGAAATAAGGCGGTCTCCTAAACTGAAGTGTATATCCCGCGGGCGATGAGACCCAGAAAAGCGCTCTGACACGTTCATGTTGACATGACGATCGAGTGCCATATGTTTGAATAGAGATATCATCAGAAAAAGCCGTTTATCCCTTCCTTGGTATGCAGGTAATCAAGTCGACAAGAAATACGGCAGAAGTCTCGAAGACTATGGGCCGAAGTGGTACTTGGTGTCCATTAGACTGCCGAACCTTCATTTCTCCGTGAAGGAATGAATGCACGATATAACACTTTTTAGAGTGAAATTTTGTATAATTAGTACTTTCGTTTTATACATCTTCAGATAGAGAGAGTATTGTACAATGGTACGGGGTGGTTTTATACCAATGTAATCCAGAGTCTTGACCTCGCCAAGCAATTTTGTTAAAAAATAAGGCAGTCTGCCAACCTGACCTGAGAAGGGAGGGGGCGTTGAGATCTATAAGTTACTCTCGATATGGTAAGGTTGAAACGAGTATAGGGTATCATAAGTTTCAGTAGAGATTTCATCGGAAAACGCCTCCTCACCCTTGGTTGGTATGCACTTAGTGAAGTCGAGAGGAAACACTGTGAAAAAATATATGCACTATACACCAGTTTTGAGAGTCAAATTAAGCAGAGTCAATACTTTCGTTTATTAAATCTTGAGACAAAGAGAGAATTGTACACGAGTTGGGGATGGTTTTATGCTTATACACACCAGAGTCTTGATCTCGCCAAGCAATCATCTTAAGAAATTACTCAGCCTCTAGACCTGACCTGACAAGAATGGGGGCGGTAAGATCTACAAATTTGCTATGACAGGGTCATGTTGAAACGAAGATCGAGTGTCATAAGTTCTAGTAGAGATTTCATCAGAAATCGCTGCCTCTGTATTGCCTGGCATGCACTTAATGAAGACGTGAGGAAACACCGCAGAGGCCTCGATTCCTTGGGTCTAGCTTAGGAAAGTGTTGATTCGATACGTGGTGTCCTTAATCAGCAGAACCTTCACTTCACTCTAGAAAAATGATTAAACAATATTCCTTTAAAAAGTTAAATTTACCACAGTTAGTTCCTTCGTTTATTACATCTTAAGAGAGAAAAGAATTGTAATAGTGTAGGGGGATGGTTTTATACCCAGACAAACCAGAGGTGTGGCCTCTCGAGGTAATGTTTTTCGGAGATAAGGCAGTCTCCTGAACTGACGTGCCTATCCCGAGGACGGTGAGACCAACAAATCCGCCCTGACATGTTCACGTTGACATGACGATCGAGTACCATAATTTTGAATAGATATGTCACCAGAAAACGCCGTCTATCCCTTGCTTGGTATGCACGTAATGAAGTCAACAAGAAACACTGCAGAAGTCTGAAAGAGTATGGGCCAAGTTCAGGAAAATGTTGAAGTGGTTCTTGTTGTCCATTATCTGCAGAACCTTCACTTTTCCATGAAGAAATGAATGCACGATGCCAAAGTTTTGAGAGTGAAATTTAGCACAGTCAGTACTTTCGTTTATTACATCTTGAGACAAAGGGAGATTTGTACACTCGTAGGGGATTGTTTTATATCCATACAAGTTGGCCTTAGCCTCGTCAAGGAATCATGCTAAGAAGTTAAGCAGTCTCCCGAACTGTCCTGAGAAGTTTGGGGCGGTAAGATCTACAAATTTAGTCTGATAGGGTCAACTTGACACGACGATTGAGTATCATAATTTCCAGGCGAGATTTCTTCAGAAAACGCCATCTATCCCTTGCGTGATATGCACCTAATGAAGTCGACAAGAAATACACCAGAATTGTCGAAAACTATAGGTCAAGTTCAGGAAAATGCTGAAGTAGTACTTGGTGTCTATTGTCTGCCGAAACTTCACTTCTCGGTGAAGAACTTAACGCACGATACACCATTTTAGAGAGTGAAATTAAGCACAATTAGTACTTTCGTTATATACATCTTGAGACAGAGAGAGAATTGTGCAATGGTACGGGGTGGTTTTATACCAATGTAATCCAGAGTCCTTGTCTCGCCAAGCAATTTTGTTAAGAAATCCGGCAAGATGCCAATCTGAACTGATAAGGGAGGGGGCGGTGAATTCTACAATTTATTCCTGACACCGTTAAGTTGTCTCGACGATAGCGTATCATAAATTCTAGTAGAGATATCATCAGAAAACGCCGCCTTTCCGTTGCCTGGCATGCACTTAGTGAAGAGGAGAGGAAACACTTCAGAGGTCTTGAAAGCTTGGGTCCAAGATTAGGAATGTGTTAATTGGGTATATGGTGTCCAAAATATGCAGACCCTACACTTCACTGTGAAGAAATGAATGCACGATACACCACTTTTGAGAGTGAAATTAAGTACAGTCAGTACTTTCGTTTATTACATCTTGAGACAAAGAGAGAATTTTACACGAGTAGTGGATGGTTTTCTATCCATACAAATAAGAGTCTTGGCCTCGCCAAACAATCATCTTAAGAAATTAGGCAGCCTTCATACCTGACCTGACAATGATAGAGGCGGTAAGATCTACAAATTTGCTATGAAAGGGTCACTTTGAAACGACAATCGAGTGTCATAAGTTTTGTAGAGATTTCATCAGAAATCGCTGCCTCTGCCTCTCTTGGTATGCATTTAATGAAGACATGAGGAAAGACCGCTGAGGTCTGTAAAAAATAATTGAACGATATTTCATTAATAAGTGAAATTATGCACAGTTTGTTCCTTCGTTTATTACATCTTAAGACGGAGAAAGAAGTTCAGAAGGGTAAAGGGTGGCTTTATACCCAGGCAAACCAGAGACGTGGCTTCTCCGGGCAATCTTTTGTGGAAATAAGGCGGTCTCCTGAACTGACTTGACTATCTCGGGGGCGCTGAGACCCACAAATAAGTCCTGACACGTTCATGTTGACATGACGATCGAGTACCATATATTTGAATAAAGATATCATCAGAAAACGCCGTCTATCCCTTGTTTGGTATGCACGTAATGAAGTCGACAAGAAACACGGTAGAAGTCTCGAGGACTAAAGGCCAACTTTAGGAAAATGATGAAGTTGTACTTTGTGTCCTTTGTCTGCAGAACCTTCACTTCTCCATGAAGAAATGAATGCATGATATACCACTTTTGAGAGTGAAATTAAACACTGGTAATTCTTTCGTTTATTACATCTTGAAACAAGTAAGTGGCGGTGAGATCTGCAAATATGCCCAGACAGGATCAACTTGACACGACGATCGAGTATCATAATTTCCAGAAGAGATTTCAAACGAAAACGAAGTCTTTCCTTTGCGTGGTATGCACGTAATAAAACTGACAATAAACACAACAGATATGTCGAAGACTATGGGCCAAGCTCAGGAAAATTCTGGAGCGGTATTTGGTGTCCATTGCCTGCCGAACCTTCACTTCTCCGTGTAGAAATGAATGCACGATACACCACTCTAGATGATGAAATTTAGTATAATTATTACTTTCGTTTTATACATCTTTAGATAGACAGAGAATTGTACAATGGTACGGAGTAGTTTTATACCAATGTAATCCTGAGTCTTAGCCTCGCCAAGCAATTTTGTTAAAGAATCAGGCAGTCTGCCAATCTGACCTGACAAGGGAGGGGCCTTTGAGATCTATAAATTACTATCGACACGGTAAGGTTGACACGACTATAGACTATCTTAAGTTCCAGTAAAGATTTCATTAGAAAACGCCGCCTCTCCCTTGGCTGTTATGCACTTAGTGAAGACGAGAGGAAACACAGTAAAGGTCTTGAAAGCTTGGGTCCAAGTTTAGGAAAGTGTTGATTGGGTACCTGGAGTCCAAAAAATGCAGAAGCTTCACTTTACTGTGAAGAAATAAATGCACTATACGCCACTTTTGAGAGTGAATTTAAGCAGAGTCAATACTTTCGTTTATTAAATCTTGATACAAAAAGGGATTTGTACACGAGTAGGGGATGGTTTTATACCAATACAAACCAGAGTATTGGCCTCTTCAAGCAATCATCTTAAGAAATTAGGCAGACTTCCGACCTGAATTGACAAGGATGGGGGCGGTAACATCTACAAATTTGCTATGACAGTGTCACATTGAAACGAAGAGCGAGTATCATAAGTTTCTGCATATATTTTATTAGAAATCGCAGTCTCTGTATTGTCTGATATGGACTTAATGAGGACGTGGTGTCCCTAATCAGGAGAATATTCACCTCAGTCTAAATAAATGAATGAGCGATATTCCATTAAAAAAGTGAAATCTAGCACAGTTAGTCCCTTCATTTATTACATCTTAAGTGAGAGAAAGAATTGTAAAAGGGTAGGGGTGGTTTATACCTACAGAAACCAGAGACATGGCCTCTCAAGGCAATGTTTTTCGGAAATAAGGCATTGTCCTGAACTGACTTGACTATCCCGGGGGCGGTAAGACCCACAACTCCGCCCTGACACGTTCACGTTGACATGACGATCGAGTACCGTATGTTCCAATAGAGATATCATCAGAAAACGCCGTTTTTCCCTTGCTTGTTATGCACGTAATGAAGTCGACAAGAAACACAGCAGAAGTCTCGAAGACTTTGGGTCAAGTTCAGGAAGATGTTGAAGTAGTACTTGTTGTCCATTGTCTGCAGAACACCTTCACTTCTCCAGGAAGAAATGAATGCATGATACAACAGTTTTGAGGGTAAAATTAAGCACAGTCAGTACTTTCGTTTATTACATATTGAGACAAAGGGAGAATTGTACACGAGTAGGGGATGGTTTGATTCCCATACAAGCTAGTCTTAGCCTCGCCAAGGAATCATCAAAGAAGTTATGCAGTCTCCCGACCTGTCGTGAGAAGTAAGGGGCGATGAGATCTACAAATATACTCTGACAGGGTCAACTTGACACGACGATCGAGTATCATAATTTCCAGTAGAGATTTCTTCAGAAAACGCCGTCTATCCCTTGTGTGGTATGTACGTGATGAAGTCGACAAGAAACACAACAGAAGTCTCAAACACTTAGGGCCAAGTTCAGGAAAATGCTGAAATAGTACTCCGTGTCCATTGTCTGCCGACCATTCACTTCATGAAGAACTGAAATTAAGCGCAATTAGTACTTTCGTTTTATACATCTTCAGACAGAGAGAGAATTGTACAATTGTACGGAGTAGTTTTATACCAATGTAATCCAGAGTCTTGGTCCCGCCAAGCAATTTTTTAAAGAAATCAGACAGTCTGTCAATCTGACTTGATAAGGGAGGGAGCTTTGAGATCTACAAATTACACCCAAAACTGTTAGGTTGACACGAGGATAGAGCATCATAAGTTAAAGTAGAGATTTCATCAAAAAACGCAAGATCTTCCTCTCCTTGTATGCACTTACTGAAGACGAGAGGAAACACTGCTAAGGTCATGAAAGCTTGGTTCCAAGTTTAGGAAAGTGTTGATTTGGTACATGGTGTCCAAAACATTCAGAACCTTCACTTCACTGTGTAGAAAAGAATGCACTATGCACCACTTTTGAGAGTGAAATTAAGCATAGTTATTGCTTTCGTTTATCTCATCTTGAGACAATGAGATAATTGTACACGAGTAGGGGATGGTTTTATACCCATACAAACCAGAGTCTTGGCCTTGCAAAGCAATCACCTCAAGAAATTATGCAGCCATACGACCTGACCTGACAGGGATGGGGGCGGTGAGATCTAAAAATTTGCTCTGACAGGGTCACGTTGAAACGACGATCGAGTATCATAAGATCCAGTTTAGATTTCATACGAAGTCACTGCCTCAGAGGTCACGATAACTTGGGTCAAATTTAGGAAAGTGTTGATTCTGTACGTGGTGTCCCTAGTCAGCAGAACATTTACCTCACTCTAAAAGAAAATGAATGAACGATATTCCACTATAAACTGAAATTAAGCACAGTTAGTTCCTTCGTTTATTACATCTTAAGACAGAGAAAGAATTGTAAAAGGGTAGGGGATGGTTTTATACACAGACAAAGCAGAAAAGTGGCCTCAGCAGGTAATCTTTTTTGGAAATAAGGTGGTCTCCTGAACTGACGTGACTATCCCGGAGGCAGTGAGACCCACAAATACGCCCTGACACATTCACGTTCACATGACGATCGAGTACCATATTTTCGAATAGAGATGTCATCAGAAAACAACGTCAATCCCTTCCTTGGTATGCACGTAATGAAGTCGACAATAAACACATCAGAAGTCTCAACGACTATGGGCAAAGTTCAGGAAAATGTTGAAGTGGTACTTTTTGGCCATTGTCTGCAGAACCTTCATTTTTCCATGAAGAAATGAATGCACGATACAACACTATTGAGAGTGAAAGTGAGCACAGTCTATACTTTCGTGTATTACATCTTGAGACAGAGGGAGAATTGTACCCGAGCAGGGGATGGTTTTTATCCATACAAGCTAGTCTTGGCCTCGCTAAGCAATTTTATTGAGAGATTATGCAGTTTCCCATCCTGTCCTGACACGTAAGGGGCGGTAAGATCTACAAATTTACCCTGACAGGGTGAACTTGACACTACGATCGAGTATCATAATATCCAGTAGAGATATTTTCAGAAAACGCCGTCTATCCCTTGTGTGGTATGCACGTGATGAAGTCGACAAGAAACACAGCAGAAGTCTGGAACACTATGGGCCAAGTTCAGGAAAATGCTGAAATGGTACTTGGTGTCCATTGTCTGCCAAACCTTCAATTCTCTGTGATGAAATGAATGCACGATACACCATTCTAGAGAGTGAAATTAAGCACAATTAGTACTTTCGTTTTATACATGTTCAGACAGAAAGAGAATTGTACAATGGTTCAGAGTTGTTTTATACCAATGTAATCCAGAGTCTTGGCCTCGCCAAGCAATTTTGTTAAGAAATCAGGCAGTGTGCCAGTCTGACCTGACAAGGGAGGGGGAGGTGAAATGTAGAAATTACTCCCGACACGGTTAGGTTGATTTGACGATAGAGTATAATAAGTTCCAGCAGATATTTCATCAGAAAACGCCGCCTCTCCCTTGTCTGCTAAGCACTTAGTGAAGACGAGAGGAAGCACTATAGAGGTCTGGAAAACTTGGGTGCTAAGTTTGGGAAAGTGTTGATTGGGCATAGGGTGTCCAAAACATGCAGAACCTACATTTTACTGTGATGAAATGAATGCACTATACACCACTTTTGAGCGTGAAATTAAGTACAGTCAGTACTTTCGTTCATTACATCTTGAGACAAAGAGAGAATTTTACACGAGTAGGGGTCTCGCCAAGAAATCAAGTTAAGAAATTAGGCAGCCTTCCGACCTGACCTGACAATGATAGACGCGGTGAGATCTACAAATTTGCCCTGACAGGTTCACTTTGAAACGACGATCGAGTATCATAAGTTATTATAGAGATTTTTTTAGAAATCGCTGCCTGTCTCTCTTGATATGCGCTTAATGAAGACGTGAAGAAAGACGATAGGTTTCGATACCTTGGGTCAAATTTAGGAAAGTGTTGTTTCGGTACGTGGTGTCCCTAAACAGCAGAATCTTGACTTCACCCTGAAAAAATGATTGAACGATATTCCATTAAAAAGTGAAATTAAGCACAGTTAGTTCCTTCGTTTATTACATCTTAAGACAGAGAAAGGATTTTAAAAGGGTAGGGGGTAGTTTTATACCCAGGCAAACCAGAGACGTGGCCTCCCCAGGCAATCTTTTTCGGAAATAAGGCGGTCTCCTGATCTGACTTGAATATCCAATGGGCGGTGAGATCTACAAATCCGCCCTGACACATTCATGTTGTCATGACGATCGAGCACCATATGTTTGAATGGAGACTTCATTAGAAAACGCCTTTATCCCTTGCTTGGTATGCAGGTAATGAAGTCGACAAGAAACACCGCAGAAGTCTTGAAGACTATATGCCAACTACAGGAAAAATTTGAAGTGGTACTTGGTGTTCATTGTCTGCAGAACCTTCACTTCTCCATGAAGAAATGAATGCACGATACACCACTTTTGAAAGTGAAATTAAGTAAATTCAATATTTACTTTTATTACATCTTGAAACAAAGGGAGAATTGTGCACGAGTAGGGGATGATTTTATACCCATGCAAACCAGACTGGCCTCACCAAACAATCATCTAAAGAAATTATGCAGTCTCCCGACCTCTTTTGACAAGTAAGTTTCGGTGAGATCTACAAATTTGCCCAGACAAGGTCAACTTGACACAAGGATCGAGTATCATAATTTCCAGTAGAGAGTTCATCAGAAAACGCAGTCAATCCTTTGCGTGGTATGCACTTAATGAAGTCGACAAGAAACACAGCAGAAGTTTCGAAGACTAAGGGCCAAGTTCAGGAAAATGCTGAAGTGGTACTTGGTGTCCATTGTCTTCCTAAACCTTAACTTCTCCGTAAAGAAATGAATGCACGATACAACATTCTAGAGAGTGAAATTAAGTATAATTAGTATTTTCGTTTTATACATCTTCAGATAGAGACAGAATTGTACAATGTTATGGGGTAGTTTTATACCAACGTAATCCAGAATCTTGGCCTCGCTAAGCAATTCTGTTAAAAAATCAGGCAGTGTGCCAAACTGATCTGACAAGCAAGCGGGTGTTGAGAGCTATAAATTACTCTCGACACGTTAAGGTTGACACGACTATAGAGTATCATAAGTTCCGGTAGAGATTTCATCAGAAAACCTCGCCTCTCCCTTGGCTGGTATGCACTTAGTGAAGACTAGAGGAAACACTGCAGAGGTCTTGAAAGATTGGGTCTAAGTTTAGGAAAGTGTTGATTGGGTACCTAGTGTCCAAAACATGCAAAACCTTCACTTCACTGTGAAGAAATGAATGCACTCTACACCATTTTTGAGAGTCAATATTTTCTTTTTTTAAATCTTCAGACAAAGAGAGACTTGTAAACGAGCAGGGGATGGTTTTATACCCATACAAATCAGAGTCTTGGCCTCGCCAAGCAATTATCTTAAGAAATTAGGCAGCCTCCCGACCTGACCTGAGAAGGATGGGGGCGGGAAGATCTACAAATTTGCCATGACAGGGTAACGTTGAAATGACGATCGAGTATCATAAGTTTCAGTAGAGATTTCATTAGAAATCGCTACCTCTCTATTCTCTGATCTGCACTTAATGAAGACATGAGGAAACACCGCAGAGGTCTCGATACCTTGGGTCAAGTTTAGGAGAGTATTGATTCAGTACGTGTGTCTGTAATCAGCTGAACCTCCACTTCACACTAAAAAAATGAATGAGGGATTTTCCATTAAAAAGTGAAATTTTGCACAGTTAGTTCCTTCGTTTATTACATCTTAGGACCGAGAAAGAATTGTAAAATGGGGTGGCTTTATAACCAGGCAAAGCAGAAGCAAGACTTCAGCAGGTAATCTTTTTCGGAAATAAGGTGGTTTTCTGAACTGACGTGACTATCCCGGAGGCGGTGAGACCTAAAAATACACCCTGAAACGATCACGTTACATGACGATCGAGTACCATATGTTTGAATAGAGATGTCATCAGAAAACACCGTCAATCCCTTCATTGGTATGTACGTAATGAAGTCGACAAGAAACACAGCAGAAGTCTCAAAGACTATGGGCCAAGTTCAGGAAAATGTTGAAGTGGTACTTGTT
>JAYMFT010423634.1:0-17508 GCA_038088735.1 Panulirus argus
AAAAAAAAAATATATATATATATATATATATATATATATATAGGGGAAGAGTACTTTATTGCAACATACATAGTTAAAAATTAGATTCCAATTACCACGCTTGAAAAGGAAATTAGTAGTATCCCCCTTATAGTCTGTCTTCAGGCGTCCAAATTTGAGGAAATTCGTCCTTGATGAAGAGTGTCGTTGACCAAGACTGACGACCCACTTGAGAGGCAGAAACAAACGTCACAGCAGCAGGTTAACAATTTACCGTTGAAGCGATGAGCTCTGAGCTGGCAGGCAGAGCCAACGGTACCTGGGCCGCGGGTTCCCTCCCTCCCTCCCTCCTGGCGGGGGTGTGGGTGACTCCTGGACGGCGGCGGCGGCGGCGGCAGGAGCCTGCGGGAGGGAAGGTTCATTACGCCCGGTAGTTTTAGAAGCAAATGCGAAAATTTATGAGGAACGAGGCAGGGCAGGGCCTGTCCCTCCTGCGGGTAGGTCGTGCGTCGTCTCTCCTGCCGGAGGAGGCTTCTCCATAAACTTTCTACTTTACAGTCTGTCGGTGTCCGCGGCCCGCTGCTGCCTGTATCAATATCCAGCCGCCGTGCTAACGGCCGGATGGCTCAGCCAGCAGCCATAACCCGAGGTTCATGACTGTTCGGGGCGACACTCATCAGGACACACATGCAGCGTCTGGGGTTCATGACAAGGGAGACAATTGTCTATTAGGTGTTGATGGTGTTTCTTTGCCTTCTACTGCCTTCAGCGTCGTCTCCATTTTGATCTATGTTCATCGACGTACTTAGTGTCTTGGGAGTAAATGGGTCCTCCTTGGAGTAGGAAGGGTAGACCCTCAGATCAATTTCGTACCCGCAAGGGGAGGAGGAAGGGGGGATGGTGACCGTAAAGCTCTGCTCGCTCGCTACTACTACCTCGTCAGCTTTCTACCGGCCGGCCGCCTTGCAACTGGCTCGGTCCATCACCGTCAGCGGGTCGTGAGGCGAGACCCGTGCCGTCAGCGTCCCCCGCCTCAGCTTTCTAGCAAGTAAGCGGGGGCAGGGACCTCCGGGAGCGTGGCGCAGGGCGTGGGGGCCTAGCCCACGGAACCCCCTCGACTAGCCCACATCTCCGCCCACACACACACACACACACACAAGACCATCAAGCGTCAACAACCTTGTTCCCATTGCGTCCCCCAACCCCCCACCTCCCTGCAGCGAACTTTCTACGCACGCGCGGCGTCACCGCTTAGAGGGCGTGTGCGCGGCGCGTGTTTTGCTCATGAGGTTGCAACTGAGCTTGAGGAGACACTCAAGATGCTCCAACCAGATCGCAAGTGGTGAGGCGGTCGGTCGGTCGGTCGTCCCGGCCCGAACGACACAACTCCCCCCTGAAGACCTGGCCACGACCGACCCGGCAGGACGCGCGTGAACCACGAACGAAAAGGAGAACGCTGACCGCCACGCTGGAATAAACGCCTGAAATACCAACAGGTCAAGATAATAATGTTTTACTTGGTATTCCGCGCAGAGGTCATTACTGTAGTGCCAGAGGGAGCCTGGGTAACGAGGCCCCCTGATGATAGCGTTGGCATGAGGGGCGCGCGCAGCTGGTCGGGCAGATGCTGCTGGAGGGGGAGAGGAGGAAGGAGGCATTGGAGGGGTGAAGAAGGTGTGTTACAAGGGTGGGGAGGACAGGTGTAGGAGGGATGAGTAAGGCAGGTGTTTCGAGGGGCGAAGAGGGAATGCTGGTGGGTTGGTGAGGGCAGGGGTAAGAGAGGTGGGAGAGGGGTGCTGAGGGGGGAGAGGGGCGTTGAGGGGTAGGGGGAGATGCGTTACAGGGACAGGAGGATAGCGTTGAAGGGACCGGAATGGAAGCGGTAGAGGGATGGAAAGTCAGGCGTGTGAAGGGTGGATACATAAGCCTTGGAGGAGGGTTACAGGAAGAGCTGGAAGCATGGAGTGCTTGGGATGGGGGGCAACCTGGATGGGAGAGAGGGGGAAGGTGGGAGGAAAGTGTTGGAGGGGGAGGGGTGGAGAGGTGCTGGGGTAGCTGGAGGAGAGGGTAGACATATGTTGGAGAACTGGAGAGAGGTGGAGACGTGCTGAGGAACTGAAGGGAACGATGGAGATATGTTGGAGGAACTAGGGAGAAGGGTGGAGACGTGTCGGAGGAACCTGAAGAGAGGGATGGAGACGTGTCGGGTAACTAGAGGGAAGGGTGGAGACGTTTTGGAGGGATTAGAGGGAAGGAAAGAGACGTATTGGAATAAGCGATAACACGAATTGAGAAAAACTTCGGGGAGAGTCCAAGGTAAATGAAGATCAAAATGAAGTCATGTGTTTGGGAAATATGTGAGGGAAGGGAGAGAGGGGAAAGAAAGGAAGGCAGAGAAGAGGAAAGAAAGAAGCGGTGGGCAAAGTGGGAGATGCGCGGGTGATCGCTGAATGTTGTTGTTGTTGTTGTTGTGGGGGAGGCAGGTATTGGTGGAGGAGGGTCTGGGAGTTTACCACGGTGGGGGACGGGCAGCCAGGTGGTGGAGGGACTGAACCCGGGAGTTACCTTGGGAGGGGCCGGGCGGAGAGGAACAGTGTGTGGGGAGGGGGTGGGGAGGGAGGGGGGAGGGGAGCTGTAAATGCTGCCGTCTGCCTGCAGCAAGATGCTCATTCATGGCCCCAGCGAGTGGCTCGGCTGCTGGGCTGAGAGAGGCATGGGGCAGGGCGTCGACTTTCTCCCGGGTGGGTGGCCGAGCAGCAGTCGACCACAGGTGTGCCACGAGCTACCCCGCAGTGTCGAGTGTTGGGGGGGGGCGGGGAGGGTAATGGGGAGCAGTTCAACCACTGGTGTGCCACGAGACGCCCCGGAGTGCTAAGTGTGGAGGGCGGTGGGGTAGAAATGAGGAGCGGGGAGTATAGGTGGCAAGTGGGGCGGACGGCCGGGGAGTGGTATGAAGGTCATGTTAACTTGCAATACAGCCGGGTGTATGGAGGAACATCTGTTCAGTGCCTTTAGACATCATGTCATAAAGATGATCAAAAATGGTTGGCCAAGTTCACGGCCGGCCGTCAAGCCAGAGTCATCCACGATGGACACATTTCTAAAGCTCTCAGACTCTGCAGGAGAGTTCCCCTTGGAACTGTTCTTTCTCTAACACTCTCCAGTTCTCTCCTTCATCACCTTCCTACACCCCAAGCATTATACCACGGTATGAACATCCTTTCATATGAAGATGACCTCACAGTTACTGTACATCACAGCTTTCTTGTACTTCATAGCGACTGTACATCACAACACCCTCGTACTTCATAGTTACTATTCATCACAACACCCTTGTACTTAGCAAGCAACAGTAAATTTGCAGCACTATTTACTACAACTGGATCAAGGGCTTTCTTAAACATAATATCTGCGTAACCACAGTATTCCACTACCATTCTCTTAACCCCTAACAAACACGAGCCCAGCCTGCGTCCCCACGTTATACTGAATACTCAACACACACTGAACAAAACTCCATCCGTACTAGTCTTCACAAACGACTCATACACGACATTCGCCCATCACATCACAAGCATGAATACAAAAGTTATTACAAAAGTGGTTTCCCTCCAATCTTAACTATGCTTCACCAGCCTGGCCATCAACCCTGTTCAAAACAAAACTAAACCTTTTAACCACACAAAGCAGAGCACCCAGAACAATCACTGGCTGGTTGGCTACCATGAACATTCAGAACCAGCACAACTAAACAAAACTACTTACATATCAGTCCAAAGGCTTAAAAACCATGTAGCTTTCCGTCTTTCTTAAGCTGTAGAATTCGAGTTCTTTCATCCTTGCATGAAGAAGCATGTGTTCCATTCACTTATGTTGCTTCTGAATATGTTTTGAATTCTCGCTAACTTATTGACTGTATATTTGTTGCTTGGTTAGTAATGATACGACGCAGCAATATTCAGTTTTGCTCCTCAGGTTAAACAATGACCATTTGCATCACTGGTTTTGTGTCTCGTCTTGAAAGTTCTCAGTATCATGCCATTCATAACTCATCACTGTGCTCCCTGTCAGGTTTTTCTAGTGATGAATCCTAGATCTTCCATGTTTGCTTTATTTTCTATATTTTATCCTGATGGGCCTTTCTACGGCGTCACAGGTATGTTGCTAATCACCCCTCGACTCAACATGGTCAAATTTCTCCTCGTCAGATTCCGTTAGGTTGTCTTGTGCACATTTGCAAATCATCTTCAGATCTTCTTGCGTCTTTTTCTTTTGCTTCTTTCGATCGGATAATCTTAGTCTCTCTCGTGTCCTCTGAAAAATATCTGATTACACTTTCGTGTCTCTGTCGTTGTCTGATAACATTATCACGAAACGGTATTGAGGCTTATACAGTTCCGTGTGTTACTCCCGAGATAAGGTTCTCATTTCCAGGCATGGTTCCAATTTCTAACACTCTAAATTTTCTTTTAAATAAGAACTCATTGGTCTGTTTTAACCTTCATTATTTGCTATGCTGCTTCTAGTGCATGAACTGCTTAAGCACAGTCGAGTTAAAACAGTGTCCACTCTCTCTCATTGCAGCAGTGTTTCTTGGATGTTACTGCAGTGAACTGTGTTGAGTTATTGTGCCAGAGCCTGGCACTGTGTCATGGTGGCCTTCGTTCATATAACTGTTGTTGATTAAATGATCCAGTTCTTTTTCATCTATCACTCTTTCACAAACTATAATTACATGTGTTGTCAGGTTAAATGATTTATACTACCCTGGCATTAGCTTATCTTTTTCATTTGTTTATGATTACCCCAGGACCAATTCCTGGGAGAGATTCCTGATATTGCCCAAGATATTTCTAAAGGCCCCTGCAGCTCAAGGCTGCGCTACGTCCAGCAGCAGGGAAATGTAGACTACTGTGGAGCGAGAAGTTCTTTGACGCGACTGTATTCCCAAAATATAGCCTCTCCGAAGGTTACTTTTTCCTTAGCGGTGTAACCTCGAGCAGACGGAGTCCGGTAACGCCTTAGATACTGCTTTGAGTGATAGCGTTACGTGCTGTACAGTTTTGATCAATGTTTTTGTCTCATCAACAGAATGACTGGTTTTGCCTCTGTCGTCTATGCCTTTTCAAGGAGGAAAATAGTAGGTGTTCCATCTCGTCCAGGTGCTGAGTTCTCTTTATGTCAGTCCGTTGATATGATGATGTCGCTTTCGACTATTTCAGTGTCAGGAATGACATTAGGTTAGTAATGAATTCGGGACTTAGACTGGTCGGTTAGCATCTTGCATACTTTCTTCGGGTCGTTTTCATAGTCTTCTCACACCTTCTGCGGCCACGTCTCAAACTCTTTTTGGCTTGCTTCACTCAAAAGTATGGAACTTTTAGATTCTTTTCTATACTTTATATAAATTTCTCATCATTTAGTCTTTGTTCTCTCCTGTGAGATTTCATGATCTCACTCTTAAAGTTTCGTATCTTTCCTTCCAGATCTTCTGCCTTTTCTCAGCTTATCACGTATTTTCTTTTTGTCTTCTTCCAGTTTCTTTTCTTTATAGTCCATTGTATTCCGTCGATATCTTTCGTTTTACATTCTCTCTCTCTCTCTCTCTCTCTCTCTCTCTCTCTCTCACTTGTCCTTTAACTAATTGTCCTATTATGCCCTGTTTTCTTATAAAAGCAGTGTGGTGTTAGTGCTTACGTACTTGGCATTAAAGACCCCATTCCGATCTGTAGCTGTACGCAGATCATTAGGCAGATGATTTCGTCGCTGAATTCGGTCGAGTCATCCATTACTAAATCATACTTTCCTTCGCCTTTGTCTTCCTCGTTGTTTGTACATAGTTGCCTCTTCGATGTAATATGATCTGAAGGGCTAGTTTTATGAGCCTTGGTGTCTGTCTGCGGCAAGTGTCACGTCATTTGTAAGACGATGCTATAGTGTATGATTCTCTCTTGCTGCTTTCTGGTTGATTCGACTCGGGATGAGCGTCTCGCATTGATTCGTAGTAATTTTCTTAACTGTTCCGTGTCATATGCAGATGCATTATGTACCGATTTAAATCTGTACCGACTTCCGTAATCTGTTCCTCTTTCCTCTAACTCTGCAAAATGAGAACTGAAGACTCCCCTACAAGTTACTGTTGATTTGGGTTTGTCTACTTTAGTTAGTATTTAGTTTTTCTTTTTTCATACATATTCACCATTTCCCGCGTTAGCGAGGTAGCGTTAAGAACAGAGGACTGAGCCTTAGAGGGAAAATCCTCACTTGGCCCCCTTCTCTGTTCCTTCTTTGGAAAATCAGAAACTGAAGGGGAGGATTTCCAGTCCCCCGCTCCCTCCCCTTTTAGTCGCCTTTTACGACACGCAGGGAACACTTGGTATGATCTTTCTGTCCCTATCTTCATGATATGCTTCTCGCTTTAGTACACATTTTCTTGTTATTTTTTTCCTTTCTTGTCCTCCAAATTTGCTGCTTATATAGATTGCTACACCATCTTCTACAGTTTGACAGTCTGTTTCATCCTTGATTCTCTTATTCCGATGAAACATATTTCTGTCTGACTGGTAAGTACATCATATCTTCACTCGTGTTTTTATTAAAATAACTTTTAGTCTGGAGTCCCAGCTTTTTACATTCATTAAGGGCATATCCCAGTGTTCTCTCTCTCTCTCTCTCTCTCTTTTAAATGACCGTGGTTATCTGTTCTTCGTTCATAACGTTCTTATCTATACATTCTTTTTTTATGTTAGCGAGGACGGCATGGGCAACCATAGCCTGACCCAGGTACCCAGTTTACTGACCAGTCCCCAGGAGTAGATGAACAGCTGGGTTAACTGTGGACCGATTGCCGCAAACAGGATTCGAACCTATGCGCTCTATCTATACAGTCTCTTATGTCTAATTTTGTTAGGTTTTGTTGCCGTTTTCATGAGCATTTCTGACAAATCATTTGTGTTTATAGCTCTGTTTCTATTCTCATTTCTGTCTCGATCTATTCAGTCATTTAGGTTACTGTCTACAGTCCTCATTCTGTTTCTGTCATCTGTGTTACTCTTTTTTTTCCAACTCTGTCTACTCTTATTGTCCTCTGTTTTATATGTTCCATTTTCATCATTTTCATCGTCTCTTTAGTTCCAACTCTGTCTCCATTCTTGGAAAGAGATGGAAAGGGGAGAAAGAAGAGACAGAGAAACAGACAGACAGAAAGACAGATAGGAGAGACAGAGACAGAGACCAGAACCCAGTTGAAATACCAGAAACCCGACACTAGATAAGAAGTCTGTGATCGGGAGGATTGTGGCGTGACCTTTAACCCTGCTGCACATGACCACAACAAGACCCGTCAAAGACTGACCTCGTGTACGGACGACCCAGGAACCCATTCGCGACACAGATCCGGTTAACGGCAAACATTAAAGCTGACTTACTCAAAATCTAACCGTAAAGATTTTGAATATGTTTATCTAAATTTGGCAGATCTTCGGCGTGTTGTCTAAGACTGAACCTTCTGGATGCGAACTGAAGATTGCAGTGCAGGTGGGAGACCCGGGGGACAGCGGTGTGGTGTCATTGTGATAAGCAAAACCAGGGGGCAATTTATTCCCGAACTGGTAATCAAATGGAAGGGCAGATGACCGAGAGGGGGAGCCTTTTACTTTATCATATGATGCCATCATCACCATCTGGTGAATGATGCCCCAAGATAACCACATCAGGATGGGACGGCTTACTGAGAGAGGAGATGAGAAATTTGAAGTTATGGGAAGCCGTGATAAGATTCACACCAGCCATATACGTGATGAATGATGAATAAAAAGGACAAACCTTTTAATTACAGAAAGATGATCATGCTCCTAGCAGACGGTTCTAAACCAGACACTTTATCATAGTTTTCTATCTTTACAAATGAAATTACAAATTAGTTTTTTGCAAATTTATTTTTTTCATTTACATATATAAAGTAGATGTATATCAATATACGAACCTTGGCTCAACGTCATAACTCGATAGGTTTACAGAACAATGTCTACTGTTACGCAAGAACTTTCGACTGCCGCTCGAGCAACGAGTATTAACAGTTGCATGAGACAAATATAAACTAATCTTATTGGTCACGATGGGAAAGTAAGCCATGATTACCTCTTGCAATAACGGCAGGGGACCCGGAACTGTGTGAAACAACGTCGTAGAATACCTCACTCACGTTCCCTCTTCCATTTTCTTTCGTAATTCACGTCTGATAAACAATGAATTCTAAATCATCTGTCGACCTCGACCTCGCCCCCATCTCAACCCCGCCCCGTCTTAGCCTCGCCTCCTCGTCGCCCGTGTATCAATCCCAGCCCTCGCAACCTTAGGTAAACGTGTATTTCGCAAAATAAACACGGAGAAAAACACCTCTGACCCCTCGGACTGCATCATTGCCCCCCAAGACGACTGTGTGAGTTCCGAGCGCTCTGTAAGCTGTAATTTCACTTTCTCCTGTCAAAGGGCTTGGCCGAACGCGCCTCCCACGGTCCTGCAAGTCGTGAAAGATCGCTAATATACTCCTGTTTGAATATCTAATTACGTCGGGTGGGACGGACGTAAAGCTGTCGCAATCCTTACATCCAGAGCCCAGGTCCCAGTTAGACCAACTCTCAAGCAAGCCTGGCACAGTTCGTGGAGATGGTTCCCACTGATTCCTTCAAGATGAGAGAGTCATTTCCAGCAAGACTGGAACAGGTAGTGGAGATGATTCCCACAGATTCTTTCAAGATGAAAGAGTCATTTCCAGCTAGACTGGAACAGCTTGTGAAGATGGTTCCCAGTGATTCCTTCAAGATGAGAGACTCATTTCCAGCAAGCCTGGAATATTTCAAGGAGATGGTTCGCAGTGATTCCTTCGAGATGAAAGTGTCATTTCCAGCAAGCCTGGAACAGCTCGCGGAGATGGTTCCCAGTGATTCCTTCAAGAAGAAAGAGTCTTTTCGCTGATGTTCAAGGGGGAGGGCGGGGGAGGTCATGGGAATACTGATATCAAAATTTTGTTCTTTGTAGGGTAACTTCGTCATACGTCTTCGGTGACTATAGTTATATAAACAAAAAGGGTGAATATCTTGCATCATACTGTGATTATCATAATCATACGCTATTTCAGTTACTGTAGCTTTGATTCCAGACAGTTAGATCTTCTCTGTAGAGACCGGGGCAAATACTAATTCTCTGAACTTACTGCATCGTGTTCACTCCACTTTCAGTCATCGGTGAAGAAAAAACACCTGTGTTCTTTTTTGTTCACATGTTCAATCCTCGTGTGGTTATGATGACTCGTCTGCGCTTCGCCTGTTCTTGACTGCCATGAAATTACCTTATCATTAACTTCAATTACCTTATCATTAACTTCCTTGAGCACGAAGGTATTAACCTGTAACACGACGGTACAATCCTTGAGCAAGACGGTACAAAAATTTTCCTTGAGCACGACGGTACAAATCCCAGAGCACGAAGGCATGACCCTTGGGAATCATGCCCCGACCTCTGACTTGAACCTTACGTGGGGTCAGGTCAAAGATCATACCGTCATACCCATGGGTCGTACACACGTGCTAAATCGAGGGATGATAACTTCTGTATCTTGTCCTCCCTGTATCTAGTTATTTCTAGCTATGGCTGTAAACATGTACACCACTTTAGCTCTGGAATATATTCTAGTGCCCCCTGAATTACCATGTAGCATATATGATTACAAAACTCTTTTAAATCACACGAGGTTTCTTATCAATACTGTCAGTACTTGCATTAATAATAGTAGCGGTAGCAATAGTGCTGTTGTACCAATAGTGAAACTAGTAGTCGAAACATTAACAGAAGTAGACGCAAAAACAGAAACAATAGTAGAAGTATCATAAACAATACTGATAGTAGCGGTAGTAGCAGTAGTAGCAGTGCTGAGAGCAGTAGTAATAGTAAAAGCAGTAGCTAGAAATAGTCGTAGTAGTAGTAGTCGTAATAGCAGTAGCAGCAATAGCAGCAGCAATAGTAGTAGTAGTAATAGTAGCAGCAGCAGCAGCAGCAGTAGTAGTAATAGTAGTAGTGCCTATGTTTTTAAGCAAACCCGAAGCCAAACGCAGATGACAATGAGCAAGAGCATTTTTGCTTTTCTTTAGCTACGGTCGAGTGTTTAGGGAGCTTAATATCGTTCTCATATGCGCATTACATTAGAACAGCCTCATTAAAACAACCATTAAATGCATCGTAATGGAGGCACTGTTTTGCATGACCTGTGACCTCCCGCGCCCAAACGAGGAGATTAGGCTCAGCAAGAAGGGTTATTCTCGGACGGTGGTAAAGTCTTTTGATCCCAGTTGTTTCTTTACGACTTGAGAGATAACCCAACTCCTCACGCCTCTCTTATCTCTCTTATCTCAGGAAGAGATAAACTCGGAGAAGTGTGTGTGTGTGTGTGTGTGTGTGTGTGTGTGTGTGTGTGTGTTAAAGATATTTTCAAGTTATCATGATACTAATGCGCACAGACGATTTCGGAGTGCAAAGTCTTTTGACTCTGCACGAGAGTTAGATATTTGTTATTTTGACGGATGCTAGTCTACTGTCTCATGCAAAGACCTGTCGGAGCTGATGAAGCGCTCGTGTTGTCAGGGTGACCAAGCTGGAAAAAGGAATACATGTTCCGTTGCCATTCTATATGCGTTTCAATTTTCATACTGAACCTATTAACGGAGTGACGTATATCTGCTTGGCCAACACATCAGGCGGAGTCAGACGCTTTCTGCTACAGGTAACCTGGCATCTCTTTTAGGAATATCATGATTAGAATTAGCGGTGGCATCGATGATTATGATTGATCGTTACTTTCGGGTACTTTTGACATTAAGAAGGGCAGAAACCTAAACAGCATAACAACATTCAGGCGACCTTTCAGCACACTGGCTCCGTCGTCTTTTCAATCCCTGAGTAAAGTTGGGGAAAAATTGGCTTCCATACATGATACAAGGGGGGAAAGAAAGGGGCCTTGAGGTACTCCTCTATCAAAGAAAAGGAAGGTCTTTGTTTGGGCCTCCAAGGGGGAAAAGAAAATGGTTTACCCCACATATCAAAGACATTAGGGAAACGAACAAGGCCTTGTGGTACTTCTATAGTGATGAGGAAGTCCTGCATTATGCCCGTCATATGTATTTGTTAACCTGCCTCTCTTCAGGTACTTATCACGGGTGCTGCCTCCCTTCATGTTCTCATCACGGGCACTGCCTCCTTCATTTTCTTATCACGAACGATGTGAAATTATCATTTAAATTTGGTTGGCTACATAATCGCCTCTGTTGCTGGAGAGCTTATTTTTCTGTGACATTACTCTCTTATGACACTGTGTAGTGTTTGTTGTGATAACAACTTTTAAAGATAATAACGCATTTCTCTCTCTCTCTCTCTCTCTTTCGACGAAGAAGAAGAAATGACCCCACATGGCCAAGACCAGTAGATTACGAGAAGAGAAAAGAATGACAGTAGAACCTGCCCTCTTGTCTCATCTCCACGACAGCGATCGTAGAAAGACTGGCTAGGATTCTGCATTCCGATCTCCTATTTATCACATATAAATGATGGCTATTCCCTATTTATCACATATAAATGATGGCTATTCCTCACTGTATAAACAATGTCTGTTCTCCACTTTTAAACGATGTTTATCCTCCACTTATAAATGATGTTTATCCTCCACTTATAAACGAAGCCTGTTCCCCAATTTATTCGTAGACCTAATGTTAGATTATCTGTGTGTGTGTGTGTGGGTGTGTGTGTGTGTGTGTGTGTGTGTGTGTGTGTGTGTGTGTGTGTGTCTTTCTACATCTCTGCCTATTTTCTAGTGCATGAAGGAAGAGATCGTGATTAAGAGTAACAGTAGTTCATCAGTTGGAAGAATTCTCTTGCCGCTGGGTTTCAGTTCCCTTTGCTAGTTTCACCGGGTCAGCTGTACTAAAGATTGCACTCTCTGATCTTAAGGCAACTTTGTTACAAAGTGTTCGTCCCCTGAGCAAGTACATAAAGAGGCGTGTGTGTGTGTGTGTGTGTGTAGACGGCTCCTGGACGAGGAACTAAAGGAGACGATCCTTCATGGTCAAGCAGGTGTGTGGTGGTTGTTAGTGTGTGTGTGTGTGTGTGTGTGGTGTTGGTGGCCCGGGAGGAGGAGGTACCCACCCGAGCCGCCGCCGCCGCCGCCAGGGACATGCACGTCGCGTGTTGAGCATCGCCCCTGCCCTCCCGGGCCGCTCCAGGGGCTCACAACTTCTGAGGGCTTCCATTCCCACGCCTGACGTAGCTTCGGGTCGATCATGGCCAGATAAAACACCGAAGCGCTCCGTTCCGACTACCGACCAAATTTCGTGTGGCGCACATTTGAACCGGGGCTGCCCAGCTGGCACTATGAGCCTCCCCGTCGCACGGGTCATGTCCCCAGAGGCGGGGGAGGGGATCCCCAGTCTTAAGGAGCGCGGCGGCGTAGCGCTGTCTTGTCTCAAGGCCCAGCGGAGTACAGCGCGGCCGTAGTCACGTTGCGCTCGGGGTGCTCCGGCGGGGCTGTCATTACCATCCCAATATCTCTTGTAATCCACCTCCTCGCTCGATCTGCAGATGTGACCGAGGGTTTGAGACCAACACGGCATCAGCAGCAAGAGCAGGAGGAGGAGGAGGAGGAGAGGAAAAAAAAAAACTTGCATTTCGAATGAACCGACACGGATTCTAAATCTAAATCCGCGCGCCCAATGTAACCTCGGCGGCGGCGGCGGTTTGGGCGTGTTTTAAGGGCGAGGTGGGCGTTGCCACGAGTGGTCCGGGCGAGCGCCGACGCGCTCATGAAGACAGGACCTCAATCCCCTTATCGCATCGCGAGCTGGTCGTGTTTCCCCAGTGATCGTACGTTGGATTTCTCTTTCTCTTTCCTCCACCAACAAATAAAAGAGCAGCGAGCTAACCCCGTGTCTTCAACCTTGGCCATTTCATTTCCGCCTCGCTAGATCCTCCTCCTCTCGCCGTCTGGCCCAGCCCGCCATTTTCTTTCTTGGGGTTGCACGTGCAACGTCTTGCAAGAGCTTGTTGATCTCGCCACCCCGTCAGACACAGGAACTTCGGTCATTTCCAGTGGGTCATGCTTATCAGGCTGTGGGGAAGAGTGGGGCATGAAATGACTTGAAGAACGCATGGTCTCAAGAACCACTTACCCCGATTTCTGAAAATGTTTCGGCAATTGGTAATGACCTTTTCGGACATATGATTACCTTGTTTGCGTTGATTCATTCTTACGACCGGATCAATTATCGAAACGCATGGCACATTCCAGTATGACTGTGACAAATATGTCTACAGTCACGTTTCATGAATTCATTTCCTATTTTGGTGAAGTTTGGTAAAGTTCCCTACTAGGATAAGGAAACCTATGTCGGAGTTCCAGACCTGAACTCATTTCCCTCATTTATTGTGGTACTACATATATATATATATATATATATATATATATATATATATATATATTGCGGGTGAGTTTTTGAATAAGTGTGAGTATTACAGGAAGAAAGTTTTTACACTCAAGTTGCCCCGTCTTCTAACCTTTTATATATGTATCATATCTTTAATCCTACGTGTGTATATACACACACGCACACACCAGGTGTGTGTGTGTGTGTGTGTGTGTGTGTGTGTGTGTGACGATAAGAACCCTTTCTTTACTGATCTCCAAGATAAGGACATGAAATATGGTGTCCCTTGATACCTTGTGGGTCATAAGAGTTGCACCCACGATACGCTCAGAAACCACGGAAGATGTGTCCAGTTGCTGGAAGAGGACACACACTGGTTCCGTTTAACATACATGCACTCCAGACCTTAAACTCATCATTCTGGAGTTTTTTTTTTTTTTCCAGCTGGGCAATTTGCCTAGGGTGTGTTTCAGCGTACACAAATAGCCAGATTTATTTTACAGTTATAAGGTGAACGTTATGACCGCTCGGAAAAGAAGTATGTACGAAAAGATAATACTTTAGATGGATGAGGTGTTCTTGCCACTGGATGAATATCATGTGAGTGTCTGTAACAACGAGTCGGAAAAACCGAGATGCATTAAGAAAGGTTTGAAACTTTTCTAGTTTAACTGTTTCCTGCAAAAAGATAATTCTACGTAAACTGAATCTATTCACACATTACTTACTCAATATGTAATGAACTTTACTAATACGTAAGTGAATAATCATCTACATAAAAACATGCACACACACAAACACATACACACACGTGTGCAGAGAGAGAGAGAGAGAGAGAGAGAGAGAGAGAGTGTGTACCTACCTCCCTACGAGTATCTACGACGAGATTTTGCCAGAACGCGAGGTTAGCGCTTTAGTGCTAACCACACGTCTCGCTTGATAAATCTCTTTCTCGCTGCGGCTTTGCACATTACATATATGTTAATCCTGGGTTCATCTAGAACTGTTCTTTACCATATACCAAGCTTTCTTTTAAATATTTCCGTACTTCTTCCACGCATGTTTCTTATTTCTCTCTGTCCATCTGCAAACCATACTTTTATTCTTTCATTGTTTTAACTTTTCTTCTCTTGTTATCTTACTCCCTTTTCGTGTGACCTGCAGATCATCTGACTATTCCTCCTTGTCTTTCTCTGTCAGTGTCTGACACTGATCATGACAAACAGTAGAGAAGCTGGTACCGTCCCTTGTCGTGCTCCGGAGAGAGCGTCTACCTCTGTAGACACGGTTCGATTTCCAACCACTTCCAATTTTCTGTCAGTAAATAAATATTTGATCTATATTCCTAGTTCAGCCGCAATGTTTTAATTTCGCTATTACCCCCTATAAGGCCCTGTGTTCTTTACTTTACCAAACGCTTTAGCATTGTCGAGGAAATGGGTGATCAATTTCCTTGCCATTTTCTGTTAGTTAATAAATGTTTCACTTCGCTATGATCTCTAACAAAGCTCTGTGTTCTTCACTTTATCAAATGCTTTAGTAAAGTCGAGGAAATGGGTGTCCACTTTTCTCGTGATAGGGTCGCAATTACGTTACTAACAGCTGAATTTGAGTTTAATTTATGTTACTTTTCCAGGCACATATCCAAGTTGACCTTCGTTCAGTATAACTGCTGTTGATAAAGTGTTCCAGTAGGGTTTTTTTTTTTTCTTTCAATCGCTCTTTCATCGACTCTAATTATATGTAACGTCAAACTAACTGGTCTATACTGCTTTGATATAGAGCCTTAGATCCCTCTTTGTCTATCGGAGTTACGTTTAGGCCAGTTGGTGCATAGCGTCTAAACTGTCTGGATCAGCTGCCTTGCCTCCTTAACTGCATTATCGAGTTTTTCAGGTTCATCTATTTTTTTCTTTTCTTTGTAAAAAGTAGCTGAAATTCCATCAAGATCTGAGGAATAGTTGCTGATTATGGAACAGGAAACATGGCTTAAGTTACAAACATCTCTGCGTCAAGGAACACAATGTGTTCTGACTAGCAGAGCGTAATCTCTCTCTCTCTCTCTCTCTCTCTCTCTCTCTCTCTCTCTCTCTCTCACTTAGAAAATGTTGGCAGTTAAATGTTCACCGTCGTTACAAGAGATAAGATTAATCTTCCGATAACCCCTCCCAGCACCCTGTCATCAATCACCAGCTAAACCGACCCCCTGAATCTCAGCCCCCCTGAATCTCAGCCCTCTGTTTCTCTTTGCGCCTCAGACTTGCTGCATCTTCCTCTTCAATATCAATCCACGAAGATGTGCCATACACGAAGATCTGTTGATCACGATGATATGGATAATCATTTAAACTTCCAGGGAATTGGAAGAATGAGTAAAATGCATTTTCTTGAAGTTTTCAGGACTACTTCAACCTTGGCTTCGCTGCACCAGAGGGAGTGTCGTGCCCCTGTTCTTTTTTTTTTATTTTTTTATACTTGGCAGGCTTAAGGCACTCGCACGCCGCCCCGAGACAAGAGAGGGCAGTGGCGTGTGTGTGGCCAGCAATTAGTCAACTATTCAACCCTCCAACTACGCACCGAACTGATCATTAGCCTCTCCTACGATATATGTGCACGTTAATCCGTCTATATACCCGTCCAGTCTCCATCCCGTATCCTATCATTCTTCAGGGAGGCTGATGCGTAGTGTCCCTGAACTGCTGGGCCGACGGAGTTCAGACACTCGATGGCTCCCCTTGGCAATAGTGATTCCCTCTCGGGTTGGCAATAGTGTCTCCCTCTGAAGTTAGCAGTAACGGGAAATCAGATGAGAACCAAATGGTCATATTTCGCATTCGTGTCATTTGCTGCAGGAACGCAGAAGAAACGTGACCAAATGGTGAATATATATATATATATATATATATATATATATATATATATACGAAAACTTTGCCAAGCTGAAAAAAATATACCTGTCATATTAAATATATCGCTGGTAGTTCGCACCGTTTTCTTAGGCGTCTGTCATCGCTCAGAAAAGTGTAACGACAATGTGATCTGGGGGTCAAGTTTTATGTCCACCATGATTACAGACTTCCTCGTCGGATGTTGATGTTACCAGAACATCAATCAACTTACAAGTCGTGTGGATGTGTGTGTTTATGTGATTATCTATTTGTAATTACCTATTTGTACTGTATGAAGAGAGAGTTTTACACTCGTGGGGACACTTATCGTGTGGTTTTGTGTGTGTGTGTGTGTGTGTGTCACACACGACCAAGGTCGGATGCCATTATGTAAGAACTGGGAGGAAGTGGCTTAGCACATTTCGCCTGGCCATCTGTTCTTGTTTCCTAAACCAGGAGCGAAGGCGGTGTTACTGCCGATTACGTACTGCCTTCCCCACCCATCGTTTATCTATCACCTTTACCTACTAAAAGTGCTTTTCATCACAGGAAAAAAAAAAAAATAGAAATGCAAATGGTTGCATCTAAATGGAATTGCAGCCAATCAGATGTGAATATGGTCAGTTGGTTATCTGGGCTTTAGGTCTATTAACTTACCGGGATCATTAAAGCCGTCAAGATGAAGTCATAACCAGCGTCCTAAAAATGTGCAACACATTCTTCTACGGGTGTTAACTATAAGTCTAAGACGACATACACCCTCACTATGTATATGGCTCCTCGATGTGAATATGGGAACTACACAGAAAAGAAAATACTCATGTAAAGACAAAACACTCAGTTAAAATTCCAAAAGATCGCCACACACACACACAAATACACATTCACAATGACGCTGCAGGTTACAGTAATGAACAAAAGTCCACATCAAGGCCGGGCCTAAATTGAAATATACAGTGGATTATGGAAGAGAAAAAGAACTGACAAGGGAAAGAATTTACGATTTTGCAGGAAGTGAAAAACTGCCTTTTAAAATGCGCCAGGTATTAGTTATTGGGAAAGACATGAGAGGGTAGAGAGTTTCAAAGCTCAGAGGGCAGGGAAAGACACACTTATCAAAACAACCCATCGATGAGTTGCTAACAGCCACATAGATAATTATATATATATATATA
>JAYMFT010423645.1:0-32518 GCA_038088735.1 Panulirus argus
AAAGAAGTGGAGGGTTTCCAAACCCTGCTCCTACCCCCGTTAGTCGCCTTTGACGACACATAGGGAATATGGAGGTAGAATTCTTTCTCCCCTTCTTGTATTTCAGTTTCTAAAAGAAGAAACAGAAGGAGTAGTCAAGTGGGGTGTGCGCATCCTACTTGAAGGCTCAGATTGGGATGTCTGAATGTGTGTGGGTGTAACCAAGATGAGAAGAAATGAGAGATAGGTAGTATGTTTGAGGAAAGAAACCTGGATGGGATGTTCTGGCTCTGAGTGAAATGAAGCTCAAGGGTAATTAGTAAGAATGGTTTGGAAATGTCTTAGGAGTAAAGTCAGGGGTTGGTAAGAGGACAAGAGTTAGGAAGGAGTAGCGCTACTCTTGAAGAGGAGTTGTGGGAGTGCGTGTGATAGTGTAAGGAATCATATTCAAGATCAGGGTTTCCCAACCTCTTTGTTCCTCCGTATCCCTTGGGCATTCTGACAGGTTCCCATGTACCCATGAAAATTAAGGATCAAAAATTGATAAAAATATTGACTTTATATAATTTTATTATGATAACTGGAAGAGACTATATAAGGATTTTATACTGTTGATAGCAGTGATAAATTGAACATAGTGAATTTATAAAAATATCTTGATCTGTCCCATACATATCTCTTATGTCCACAAACCATGACTAATGAGTAAAAGTACACAAAACTTGTCAAAACAGTGTACTAAAAACTAAATACTAATACTTATGAGATGATTGAGCTTGTTTTTGGCAACAAATTCATTAATACAAGGGGAAACTTTAGCATCTGCACAACGAAAATCATGTTCAGGTGTTTTGAGATTTGATCTTTGTTTTGATTTAATCCCCAATAGCATTGAAAATGTTGGCTCACATATCCATGTTGATGGAAATAACAGTGGTGCTCGAATAGCAGGCTCAGCAACCAGTTTTTATTGGTTTTGCATCTGAAACCAAAAATCACAAATTCTTCTCAGAATATATATCATATGCAGAATCATCATGCTGGAGTTCTACCAGCTTCTCTTGCATACCTGTTCCAGCCTGCAACACCTG
This sequence comes from Panulirus argus, assembly GCA_038088735.1. Taxonomy (NCBI): domain Eukaryota; kingdom Metazoa; phylum Arthropoda; class Malacostraca; order Decapoda; family Palinuridae; genus Panulirus; species Panulirus argus. The sequence continues at coordinate 1,071 of JAYMFT010423645.1, forward strand.
AGCATTTGCGATGAAAGGATTCCAAAGATATACAAATTCATCTTTACCGAGGTTTGGGAAATATCCATTAAGTTCCTTTTCCAGCTTCATAAGATGCTCAGTGATTAATTCTTTGATTATATCACTCTTAGATTGTGGATTCTGGTATAGAAAATCTGTCACAGTACTAAATATAGTCAAGGTATCAGACTGAATATTTCATCTCCACAGGCAAAGTTTTTTAAGAAATGCTCTGAGCTTATGCACAAATTCACGAACTGTTGCATCTGTTCCTTGAAGACTCTAGTTTAGCATTTCTAGAGTATCAAAGATGTCAACAAGGTAAGCAAGATTGTGTGGGAAGAAATGATCCTTCAAGGAAGTGACAAAATCTTCACGTTTGTTAGTATGTTGAAAAGATTCCAGCAATTATCTTTGAAGCTCGTAAACACATTTTGTGACATTTCCACAGGAAAGCCAGCACACTTTAGTATAGAACAGAAGTATAATGTGGGCAGCACCAAAATCTCACACAGTAGTTTAAATAACTGGCTGTTAATAGCACACTCTTTTACATGGTTAACCATCTTGATCAGTAGTGATACTACACTGGATAACTCACCAGGCAGAACCCTGCATGCCAAAGCAAACTGATGGATCATGCAATTCATAAATGTCACATGAGGGGCTACTTCCATGACATGAGCTCTGAAGCCAGACCTTCGTCCTAACATTGCTGGTACCCCATCAGTTGTGCAGCCTTTCAGATTTTCCCATTTTAAACTATGTTGTTTAAAGAATGAATATACCATTTCAAAGATATCTTCTGCTTTAGTTGTTGCTTCTAGTGCTGCATTCATCAATAAGTCTTCCTTAATGACTTCATTTCCTACACACCGAGCAAATACAACTTAATGAGTACAATTTATCACATCTGTGGACTCATCGAGTTGAATTGCAAACCCAGTTTCAAGCTTATAAGATCTGGCAGATTATCCCCAAGGACACGACATACCATTTCTTTTGCTGCTGGAAGGACAAGGTCTTCTCCAGTGGTATGAGCTTGCTTTGTTTGGCAGTTATTAGTAGAACTTCATAGGATGCTGCCACTGCTGCACTGGTTTGTTTCTTTATGCTTGAAAAAGTCAAGATCCTTGTCTTTGAATTTTGGATGAGCTTTTTTCAGATGATGAGTGAGAAGGCTTGGCTTCAATGAATCTCTGCCCAATGTTTTTTTGACAAAGTATAACGTGTGGAATATCGATACCATTGTTTACTTTTTTTTCATACATATTTGCCATTTCCCGCGTTAGTGAGGTAGCATTAAGAACAGAGGACTGAGCCTTAGAGGAAAAAATCCTCACTTGTCCCCCTTCTCTGTTCCTTCTTTTGGAAAAGTGAACATAGGAGGTAAGGATTTCCAGCCCCCCGCTCCCTCCCCTTTTAGTCGCCTTTTATGACATGCAGGGAATACATGGGAAGTATTCTTTCTCCCCTGACCCAAATGAACAGGGAAGAAATTATTATTTATGTGTTTTCAGGATTGTTGTTGGATCTGACTTGTGAAGGAATGTAAATAATCAACAACTGAAAATTTTGGAAAGATTTTACCTGAATCATCTTCCTGTGAAGATAGAATGAGGATGACATAAAGATAGATTTTTTTCATTACGCACTTTTTCTTAAGAATTAATCACTAGCTGCTAAAGTTCTTAAGTAAATGATAAATGGCTCCAATTTAGATTACGAAAAGTTTTTCTTAGTATGAGTTAGGTGCAGTGATAATATTTTGGGTATTAACAGTTCAAAGAAATACAAGGAATATTACCATGCCAGAGTCAGGTTAGCATGATATTCAGTATGCATTCATGATGAATTTAGAAAAAGTAGAGATATATCCTTTAAAGAAGCTAGACATCATTACATGAACTTGATGATAGATGGTTTGATAGAGAAATGGTAAGGCTTGTTAAATAGATGTTGCGTGTTTTGAAAAGAGCTGAAGAAAAGTGAGGGAGTTTGTTATTTCCAGATTGGTCCCAAGATTAAGAGATGTAAAAGAGAAGATGGCTCAACTCCTCTGTTGCCATTGTGTCCCTCAGAGGTGCATGTAGCTGCAGTCCTGCCAGAAGGTGTACATGGGAAAGTAGATCTTGCTCAAGTTGTAGTTCTGCAGGTGAAAGAGAAGCAATGCACCTCACTTGCTGTAAAAGAGCTATCTCAGAAACTACCCGTATCTGCTCTTAGTCATCTAAAGAGAGTACGAAGATTGGTAAGAACTTGTAAAGTGTTAGAGAAACAGTCAGAAGATCAAGTAAAAACAGCACAGGAAGATTGCTTGTTTGTGTACCTGAACTTTATAGAGGATTTTGGTGTTCATCCAGTTGAAGAATTGTGTGATGACAATATCATGCCCTTAAGTATAATGGACACAGAAAAGATCTTTTTAAAGCTTAAGGAAAAGAAAATTGAGACTTCAGTATTTACAAGGAAAGCATTTGTTTCCAGAGTGGCTAGATATGCCCCAAGAATTCGTGAGATGTATGATAAGGTAGCAACATATTGGCCATGTTCATATCATGAAGACTCTTACCTTACTCAGCTCTCTTCTGCCAATTTTTTCACTGAAAATGAAATAAAGATTATTGTAGAACTTATGAATAAAGCAATAGAAATGGGCAGTAGGGCAAACAAGGAAGGAAACCCCTCAGTTGGTGTTGTAATCATAGACAGCCAAAGTGGACAAATTGTAAGTGTTGCACAAGACCATAGACATGAACATCCTTTGCAACATGCTGTCATGATTGCCATTGATAATGTGGCTAGTAGGCAAGGTGGTGGAGCTTGGACCCAAAGTGAAAATTTTCCAAATAAACATCCTCTCTATGAAGATGGTAGAAAAAATGCATCAGATACAGCTGTGATAAGGGAAGAATTAAGTGCAGTTACTGATAAGAATGATGAAAGTTTTTGTGTTCATAAAGATGCAAAAAACTCCAGTATGAAAACTTTGAACTCTCAGATTAGTAGTAATGGATCATATATATGTACTGGATATGATGTCTTCATGACACATGAACCATGCATGATGTGTGCAATGGCGTTATTACATTCACGTGTCCGCCGTGTTTTCTATTGTTGCCCAAATCAACACTTGGGTGCTCTAGGATCTGTAACAAAGCTCCACATTTTGTCAGGCATTAACCACAGATATGAAGTGTTTACTGTTACTCGAACATGATAAGGCATTTTGAAGTACTCAAGTACATTTTAGGGGCTTAGCCAGAAAATGGTAATGATAATTTAGTTGTACAACTAAATAAAGGTAAGGTTAATATGTTTATAAAGGAGCAATCTTCTTCCAGAGGTATAGGATGAAAAGACATTAAGAGATGTATAGATGCATGTGCAGCACACATGAAGGTGAACTATTAAAGACATGCATGCAACATATATAGAAGGGTACACAAAGTGTATTTGAAATGTGAATTAGAAGAAGGAGGACGTGAATATGCACCATGGTAGTGTAGATAAATGGAAAAGAGATGACTACTAATACTGTGATGACTAGCATAGGACAAGTTATTGAGTTATTTTTAAGGAATCATAAGGACAGAAAAGTTTGTATTTATTATTGATTTACAGGAAGAATTGACAGGAAAAATTATAAATATTTGTGAGTAATATGAATGTTTATGGTTCATAGAAATTTCAAGTTGTTAGTTACAGAAAGGGAGAAGCTTTATGTTCATGTTGCAGTTGTGGGAGCACTGTATTTTGAGAAATTTACATTGACCAAATAGGGAAGATGCAGCTTTGGACAGTCAACTTCAGAATGAATGTACTTGTTGTGAAGGTAAAAGTAGTTCAGTTCCCTGTGCAAGAGCTTTTTTCCTGTGTAATTTTGTGCACATAGAAAGAGATATCCCCATATTTCATAAGTACACATCTAAAGGCTTTATGCGGGCTTATAATGTTGTGAAAATAAGTTACCAAAACCATAGATAATTAGTGTGATATTGTGTGGATTGACTGAGTCACTATGTTGAGAAATTCATTTAGAAATAATCAATAAAGACATTTTTAGATAAACATCTCATCAGCAGACTGCATCTCTTGTGTCTCCACAGTCCCAGCTTACTGCAGACCTGCTCCTTTTATCAAGAGCCCTACGTTTACATCTGTTATTACCCTGTTGATGAATAGATAATCCCTTAAAAGCCTATGTTAGTTTTCCTTGATCCCTTTCATAGAATGAGTTTATGCATATTATTTTTCCCTCATCCAGGATTATGATGGAAAAAATGATAATAAAAAGTTAAAGCACACCTGATTATCAAGGGTTACATTTGCTTTTCTTGAACCTTCATTGGGTTATAGTTTATGGATACTTTAAAAGAATCATGGACTTGTTGAGTATAATGGAAAAATAATTTCAAAGAATATCATGGAATAAAGCAATGAAAAAAATTTAGATATGCAGAATATCATGGGATAAAGCAATGAAAAAAATTTAGATATGCAGTACTTGATTGTTTCTCCACAGGCAATGAACACAAGATAATGGAAATAACCCTGAGGTAGGTGAGGTTCCCAGGATAATCAAGGGTTGTCAGTTACCACCATGTGGCTGCTGAATTCTTTCTCTTCAATAGTTTTTGGTAGATTTTTTGAGAGGACAATTCAAGACAGTTATGCTATGCTGTTTTCAGTAGAAACAAGAGGCAAGAATTTAAAACAGGTTTTGGTCTCCCTCGCTTAAACTGAATTCATTTGCCAAAATTGCACATACGTGTGTAGCTAACACTCTGCTACTTGATCTTATCTCTACTGATCTAGGGTCCACACTTGCACATTTTAGCATGACTAATATAAGTTTAGAAAGGATTGGTATGTATTCTATGCCTGTCTGAAACTGTAAAGAAGCATTAACAGCCTGTCAGAATATTAGTATTGATATAGATTGATGTATAAGATGTCAAAAAGTGTGAGCTTAAATACAGTAAACAACTATATGAGGAAGATAGGAACCTTCCTTTTGTAGAAATTAGGACCAAATGTAAGTCATACAGGAGAGATCACCAGTAGACCTTGCATAGCAAAGCCATATTGGTGTTTAGAATAGGATTAGAAGTGTTTGAGAAAGTGAAAGTAAAGGACAGTTTCAAAGGTCTTGGAGAAAGTGAAAGTTAAGGACAATTTCAAATATTTTGGAGATTGCATGTATTGAACTGAAACACTGGATATGTCACACGCAGATTGGGAGTGTACGTTTAACATAATGGTGGCCATAAGTGAATTTAATGAAAAATTGCCATATGCTAGACATAGTTATTTATGTTTTGGTAATGTTACCAAGTATAGTTCTGTACCAATTTTGTGTGATTCTTAGTCTCTGAGTCACCAGTGGATTAGATTGAACTTTGGAAAACTTGGTGCACACATACTGCAGATATTCTGTGGCACTTTGGACCATTAATGAATTTCTGCATACATTTTCATATACATAGAATGGCATTTCTCACGCCTTTTTATTATTACAGATAAAGTATGTTTACTTTATCTGGAATAATAAAAAGGCTCCCCCCCCCCAACTTGGTACTACATATACAGTAATTGTTTTCATTTGCTACCAGCAGTGTATGTTGACGGGGAATTCTTCTGGTCTTAATATGCCAGTCTCTAGTTTATGCATTGTTAAGGTATTGTAAATTTATATTTAGTGAAGGATGCTTTTATTCACTTTGTAGGTAGATTGGCTGTCACCCTTTTGCTTAAGTGTTCTGTTTATCAGAAGCAGTTTATTTGTAATTTTTAACCATGAGCAGAAAATCACTTTTGTTGGTGAAACATCCTGGTCTGTTATATGGTAGATTTTATAAGAGTGAGAAGTATCATCTACCCTCCTCACTGCTGAGTTTAACTTTCCTGTGGAAATAGAGTGAATAATGTACTGCTCATTGAAGTTGTTTAGGTATCACTGACCATACTTGAAGTGTTTTGGCTTTACTGCTGGCTCCAGATGTACAGCTTGAAGTATTAGATGGTTACACTGTTGAAAATATTTTTTTAATTTTTCTGTGTAGAATTCACAACTAAGGCTACATTGATACAAGTGTCCTAGACCTACCAGTGAAGATCAGTTATTTAGTTTGTTTGTTTGATGTTTTCCTTGCAGTAAAGTAGCACCAAGAACAGGTAAAGCAAAGCCTCACGTCCAGTCTTTGCCTGTCTTATTGAAAACACCAAGACCAGAGTCCCTCTATCTAAAGCCTGACTCCTTTCATAGTTCCAGGTTCAGTCTACGAAAAGTACATCCCCCATGTATATGAAATAGCTCAAATTCACTTTATCTTACGAACACACCCCCTCATGCTTTCTCAGTCTCAGATCAAATAACACCTTTCTCTCCATCCTTCCATCTTCTCTTTGTCCCCCTTTTTCTTGTTCCCTCCCTCTCCCATACATTTTAACTAGGACTCATGACTTGCATCCATACAGTACCATTGGGATTGATCTATCATCAAACTTACCCATCTTGACTTTCACATCAGAAGTATCTCCCATTATTTTTTGAGATTATTCTATAATCTTTGTTCATGCACTAAAGCAGAAGGGCGGTTGATCAAGTAGTTAACAAGTGATCTGTTTATATTCCACTTAACAGATTTCCAAGTGTGTATTGTTTTGCTTCATTACTTAATCGTTTCTTGCATATCCATTCCTTCAGTTCTTGATAAGATTTCCCTCTGCAGATCAATAATCCAGAAAGTATGAATGTTCATAACGCTTGATGATCTCTGAGAGTTAGGTATTTTTACCTTGCAGCTCATGGATGAAACTGAGAATGGAGAACCAACAGGACTGAAGTCGGGTGCATCATTTTGGACATTTGAGTTTTACCAGCAGTTTTTTGACGTTGAAAGTAAACAAGTTGGAGATCGAATTCTTTGGTCTGTGGTACCCAAACCTGGAGTTAGTTACTTGCAGTCATACATTCGACCAAATCCTGATCTTTATGGTGAGTTCAATTTGATTGTTTTCAGTAGTGTCTGCTGGTAACATATGGCTTTTAATGATTCACCTTTTATCATTGATGCTTGAAGTTTTGATTTAGTTTTCATGATTTTGAATTTCTATATTAATGTGTCAAAATCAGCTAATACTTTAATGCTATGTGAAATTTACCTTTAGCAAGGGAGTACTGAAAAAATGTTTATCTTAGGATGGTCTCTTGACTATTCATATCTTGAATTTGGGAGTTCCAAATAGTTATATGATCTTGAAAGATACTTTCCTCTGCAGCCTTTTCATGAATGAGAAAGACAGTCAATAGGATACCTCTAGAAAAATCAAGGTTTTTATCTTCTAACCCTCAGTATTACCAGTAAAGAAACACTGACTGTTCTCATCCATTTTTAAACATTTATCCATGTCGGTGATGGCTTGCTAGTTTCGGGCCCACTCTCGGCCAGTCAGAGACTACCACAGAGATGACAGCATCATCCCACCTGGTCCTAGTTGCTAGCAGTAAAGAATTGCATAGGATCTCATGCTATCAGACTGGCTTTTTACCCATTTACAAATTTTCTTCCTTTTAAACTTAATTGATGATGAAATTAATGCAACTTAATTTAGCTACGTTAGAGTGGTGAACTATTATTGCTGGCTCATTTATAGAGAATACTTGAGCCAGGGGGAAGATGGCTGAAGGCACAATTTGTGAGGAAATAGCTGTGGGGAAAATTATCCTTACTCACCCAACTTACCTCCAGGTGTCCCCAGTGAAATGAAGGTGAGCTTCAACCACTTATACAGGCTTTTTGGAATGCTTGTGCATTTCTGCAAACTTTCCTGTGATGTATTTTTAGTCAGCAGACAGTATGAACTCTCTGTACACCTTATTCATTGTGGCGAGCAAAACTGGAACAAGTAATCAGTTAACCCATTAACAGCGAACACTGTCCAGCAATGAAAATTGACTTACTGTAAATAAGTCTCAATTAATCATCACACTACAGTCAAATTTTGATTTATATTTATTGGGAAAGACAATTGTGTCTAGCCATCTGGTATACTTGACCAACGTAACTGTTGCAAAACAGTAGACTGGTCCTTAAAAATACAACTTTATGCAATTCTACAATTATTGAAGCAGTTAGTTTTGTAACAACATAATTTGCAACATTGGGCACACATCCACCTTAACTGTCAACCGGTACTGACATGTGCGACATCAAATTTACCACATAGGCTGAATTTGTCACGAGTAAAAGATGCTATATTGCTTGATGCTTGTTTTTTATCTTTTGACTGTGGTTTTCAATTGCAGTATCTTGTTGCCATTGTGCAGTCACTTTGAATATTAAAGGGGTGCTGGCAGCACTGCTTATACTGTGCATTGGGCAAAGTCCAAAATGTTCCACTTCATATTTGAAAGTTTTGTTCATAAGCAGACAAATGTAGATCCAAATACCAGTTATGACTGAATATAAAGTCCTTGGCTTGTGGATTTATTCTGGGATACAGTAATCAGGTATGAATCATATGGCCATCAGTGTTTATTGTCTTTGGAACATCAGTAGATATTGTCTCCCTGTTTGACTCACCATATCATTCATCATCTGTGATTCTTACTTCTGTTTATGAGGGTCAACATGAAGTTGGTGTAGGATTGGCCAAAGAGGTGGACACAGGTGTAGGATTGGCCAAAGAGGTGGACACAACATTTCGTATGTAATCTCTGTAACTTAACAGGTAGTACCTCTCTAATCCGGCACTCTGTGGTCCCACAACTCCCATGGTCCGGCTTGTTTTGAATCTGCTGCCATTTGTAATTATTTTGTGGATTTGCCACTAGGGTGGCACTGTTAGCAGCACAAATGCATCAAAATCTATTTAAACTGCAGCCAAGCTAATTAACAGTTATATTCATTTCTTATATTCAGATGTATTTTAGCCCTTAAGGATGTCATCCAAGAGACCAAAAGGTGCAGAAGATGGTGGTAGTGCTAATAAGCACAATTTATGAGAAAATTAGATAAAGGAACTTATGTAAAGACTTTGTGTGAGAACTATGAGATTGGATTGTCAACTGTGTATGACTTAGGGTTCAGTTCCTGTTTTCTGGCATTTTCTGTGGTCCTGCAATTGTCAGGTCCAAAGGTTGCTGGATTAAAGATTTACAATCTGTAGTTTACATGGAAATAGTCTCAGTAGATGAGATACTTCAGTGAGTGAGGTACAGAGAAATGAGAGTTGGATTTTTTTTACATATTAGGAGTGGCATACTTTCCTGTGAATGTAAGACTGTCATATTATTATTTTCATTTCAGGCCCATTCTGGATATGCACTACCTTAGCCTTCACAACAGCCATTACTGGTAATCTTGCAAATTATTTGGCCACAAGACCTGAAAACACATATGTGTGGAGATATGAGTTTCGTAAAGGTATAGTCATTCGTCTTTAGTTTGTCCTTTTATCTTTTACTGAGACTGCTTGTACTTGCATACAAATTAGAAAGATGCATGCAGAATCTTGTCCAAAAAAATTTTGATTACCAACCATATTTACATGTTCATTTTTGATAAGGATCTGGCATCAGAATGTTATTATGAGTTGAATTCCTTATTTTTATTTGGTAATAACATAAGTGAAATAGTTATTATTTGCTTTGGCTGAAAAAAAGATAAGATTTGGTAACATGAAAAAATTAGCAAACTAGCTGTAGGAAGCATACTTATAGTGATGTTTATTAAGACAATATGATTATGTATTGTTATAATGTTGGAAACATTATCACCAAAAAGTGTAGCAGTCAAAATACAATTATTTTTGCTTATCTTTTACAAGCTGTGTTTACCTTATACTTTCTTTTCATATCAGGGTTACCCTTGTCTGAATTTTACCATTACGGATTTAACTTTGTGACTACATGAGAAATGGTGAGAATAACATAACAAGAAATAAACCAACCCTTTTAGATTTTCCACAACCCACTATATTTTATTGCCTTGAAATTTTCACTAGGAATTTTTTTTTCATGTACAAATATGCCTTTGCCATATAAATTGTTTTCCTGGTCATGACCATATTACTTTGAGGTAAAATCATTTAGCTCAGGTGTTTTGACTCTCTTGTATGCAGAAATTGGGCAGAATTCAAGATGGCAAGGTATGAAAACAAGGACAGTTAATTGGAATATATTAACAGAAGAAAATATTGGATGGGGGGGGAGTTAAAGGAAGAAGACTCAAATCAAAAGTAGCCCCTAGACTCAAGATGTCTATCTTTGGATAGACTAGGGCAGCATGCTCCACCAGTCCTGGTGCTTACTGTGCATCAGTGAAACCCACCCTACTTTTTCTGAAACATTTGTTAAAGCATAAACCTTCAGTCAGGGAAGCAGTGCATCCTAACCAAAACACTACTGGGGATAATTCCTTGAAATGTAGATTCTATGCATTTTTAGAAATTGTCCTGAGTGGTGATTTAGATTAGTTAGTTGTGATTTGTACTTCATCGTACTCAAGGGTGTGCCATTTTGATAACTGCTTCTTTCCCTACACGTGGAAGCCCAGGAACTCTCTACCTTCTCATGTCTTCCCCAATAACTATGACCTGGCTCATTTCAAGAGACATGTTTTTCATTTTCTCAAAAATTTGTAAATACTTTCCCTGTCTGTTTTCCGTGACTGGAGCCTTCAACAAAAAAAGAAAAAAAATATCATTCCATTTAATTTTGGATGTTAATTCTTGATTTTAGAAGTTACTTCCTTTCAGAATAACAAGTGTAATGCATGAATATGGAATTTATGACCTGTACCTCTTGGTTACAAGCACTGACCTCCATTACCTTTTATTTACTTGAAATTATTGATTGATAATAATGTTCATACTTATTATCTATAGCAATGATAAACTCTTTCATTGTATTAATCTCTCTCATATTTTTAAACAATTACAGTTACCTTAGCTGCCTCTGCAATATTTGCATATGCTTGGTTGGTCCCACTTGCTGTTTGGGGTGTGTTAGTGTGGCGAGGATCACGGGCAAAAATCTCACTTCTTGAACTCCTCTGCATCTATGGTTACTCACTTGCTATTTTTGTACCGGTTTCGGTAAGTAATTGAAATTATCTTTATTTTCCAAGAATTTTAGTTAAACCGTACATTTGTACATTTTTTTTTTTTTGTGAAATTTGTCTTTTTAAAAAGAATAATACTGAAAAATGGTAAACAGTAATTTGCCAAATTGGCATAACTAATTAGAGAATTTTTAAGCTGGAGATGGTATTCAAGGTCAGGTTAGTAACTTTTCCTGTTTCAGATTTTATGGATGGTACCACAGCCTTGGTTCAAATGGTGTCTTGCCATTGTTGCACCAGTATTGAGTGGTAGTGTGTTAGTGCGAACAATTTGGCCATCTCTCTCCCATGATTCCAGACAAATAGCCATTGGTATCGCTGTCTTCATACTATTGCTTCATGCTACACTTGCACTTGGTTTTATGGTAAGTCTAGAAAAAAGATCACAGTTCTGGTAATCAGTAAGTATTCTTTTGAGAAATGAGAAGGTTTGACAGATATGTAAGTGACAAGGAAGCGAGCAAAAAACATTAGAAGTAAGCATTTTCATGACATGATCAGTTGTGAGAGAATTTGCTGTGGAAAAATGACTTTTTGATGTTAGAGAATCAGAATAACACTGGCTAAGGGACTGATTGATGGCATGATAAATAAGTATAGGTGAAACTAATGCCAATTTAGTCATTGTGTAAACAGTTATTCAGATGCTGGTTGAGGACAGGACAAGGCTGACCACAAAGCTGATGGTGGTCTTGCCCTTATAAACAAAATCTTTCTTTTCTTGAACACACAAGCTCAAGCAAAACATTTTCTACTAAATGACATCCCACCAAACTTGCATCCATCCAAATCAGAATATGATTAATATACTCATACCCTGAGCCACTTCCTGTACTTTTTCCTATCGGTTACATCTCTCTTATCATCAGTATTTAACTAACTTCATAATACTAGGGGAATTCATGGCTTTTGACTTTCCTTCCAAATGCAGAACATGTGGTATCCTCATAATAGTTGAATTTATCTTCATTATCACCCATAAATTACATACCTTCCAGACTGCCTTCCGGACTTATGACTCTTATGTCCCTTGACCTAAATGTTCACCTTCTCTAACAGCTACCACAACCTGTAAGAGCATTTATGACCTATCTGATCTCCTTTCCATTGTTATCACACATCAGCTCATAAAATTTACAACCACCAAAATGAAAATCGGCATCAGTTTTGATATACATGTAAGTGGATCCAACTGAACAGAATTATAAGTAAAGGCTGCAATGTTAACATTATTACTGTGTCTCATTGGTCATGCGCTGTTTTACTTTTCAGTTATATTTCTTCAGTGCTCCAGACAAATATCCAACAAAGTTGGCTCCAGCTCAGCCTGACAATGATACTGGCCCAGTAACCTCACCACATTCACTATCCATCAAACAAGAAGGTATTGCAGACAAAGCAGATGCAGTGCAGGTAACTGAAAAAACCAAAAATGAGAAGGAAGAGGAGGACCCAGGTGATAGCGCTAAGAGTCAAGGAAAGGATGTAATTGAAGTGAATGACGCTGTGAAGAAACATCCTTTGGATGAAAAAGGAAAAACTGAAAGAAGTATTAATACTAATCAGCAGAAGGCCAATGCCAGCAAATTGGAAACGAGCACAAAGGTCTGATGTCTTCAATCTTGCTGTGATATATGTCCACTAATGCTTATGTGTGTGGGATTATAATGTTCATGAAATTTTCATCATCCCTTCTTGAAAATTTTATTCCACCAATCATTACTCAAGATGTCTTTGGACTGTGTACCTCTTTATTAAGCAACTTATAAAACCATGACTTGACTCACTTGGAATGAGGAACAAAATATATATATATCGGTAATGTGGTGAATTGTGGCATCCCTTTTTCTTGTACAATTTTGTTTCAGTTATGTGTTTGACAGCAAAAGTTGGATTGGTGTGAACCTAAGTAATTATGACATTACATATTTATAGACTGTTACTGTTTTCCCAATCATTGAGACTGAATGCTCTACTGAAGAAGATGTTCCTATTGCTGATCCTGGGAAGTACTCCTGAACTAAATTTTATTAGTTTTGTTTTGGAAACTTGCTTTGCTACTCCTAACATGACTTTGTGCTCATGCACAGTAATCTTTCTACTGTGGACTTAAAATGAGAAGCATATACAAGTGCTGGTAAGATTGTTTGCAGTGTTGATTACAAAAGCACTAGGTAAATCTGTTTGCAGTGTAAATTGCCCAATAAAATGTCCACCCAGCCACATTCCCAAAGGTTACAAGCAGCAGTTGAGGTGGTTTGTAGAAGCCCATTCTGCTCTTCAATTATATGTTCCTTTGACCAGCACCTATATGAACAAGTTGTGTGATTCAAAAGCTGCATAGTTTTGTCCAGTGTCATGCTTGGGAAGCATTTAGATTTTCAGGGTCCATGTAGTTAAATTAGACTTTTTTCATGAAAATTTTCCATTCCATGTACAGTGAGGTAGCACCAGAAAAATGGAAAGAACAGCCTCATTTGTTCACATCCACTCTAACTGTCATATATAATGTACCAAAACCAGAGCCCCCAGTCCACAGCCAAGCCCCTCAGACCTTTCCATGATTTCCCTTGACCCTTTCTATGGTTTAGCCCATTAAAAGCATGACACCCCATGTATACCACATTGCCTCGGTTTGTTCTATCCCAGGTATATCTCTTGCACTTATGCATGTTCAGGCCCTGATAAGTCAAATTATCTTTCTCTCCATCCTTCCATCTCCTCTCTTCCCCCTCCTCATAGCACTTTCCACTTCCTGTAGATGTACTGCAGCATAAATTGATGGAACCTGAAAAGACTGTTTTAACACTGGGTCCAGAATTTACTTTCAAGGGACTACCTGATAATGGCTGTTTGTAGCCAATGAATGAGAGCCTGTGAATGTGATTCTTTCAAACTTTACCCATTAGATAACCCAGATAACCCCAGGTATAATCCTATTTGTTCATATGTTCTGGGTACTGCCACACTAATGTGGAAAACAGCAAACAAGTGAGAAAGAAAAGAAAGGAGACATGGTTTACTCTGTGTATATATAATACTTCGGAATGACAGATACTTGGAAGGAGACAAGGAATTTTGATTACTTACAAATGTCAGTATTTTAGAAGAGAAAAGCACAATTGATTCTAAAAGTTCTAATTAGCTTCTCTTTTATTTCACTTTATCACAGAACCCTTGTTTTCTTTGGGAGTCTCCCTTTTTGGAGATGGTCACAGTGGATGTTACCAGATAAAACCCTGCCTAGTTCAAAAATCAATTTGGATACACAATGAACAACTGTTGTCAAATATCAGAAAAAGTTGGATGTTTATCTGTATCCTTGGGATGAAATTACATCCTAGAACTAACTGCCATGACTGCAGTTGATTTTTAGACCCAAACACTATTTATAAAGAGACCAGTCAACCCACCTCAAATATGTGTCCTGGGAAAGGCAGGTTGATATGGATATTGGTATTGATTCACAAGATTCTAATCCATTAGACTATGAAGCACAGTCTCCTCTTGTTAGGGTTCCTAGATGAACCCTTTAGAATTTACATTTTATTTCTTATCAAGATTTATTTGTACAAATATCACAAGTGACTTATTTGGTTGAACCTTGAATTTTATGTAATGGCTCACATTTGGCATAAAATGTTAATTGATATACTTTAAGCATGTTATTCTGTCTAAAACTCTGACAAGGATTTGTTAATATAATGCAATAATAAGCAATATTTCTTGAGTGTAGGGACTGAGTTACATCAGATTTAGTGAACATATTACATGTTAAGTAGTCTTAAAGACCAGACATCTTAGTCTGTTATGAGTGACTGTTGTACGCTTATCACAACTATATGACTGAATCTAGTGCTTCAGTTTTCATTGGCTCTATCAGTTTTGATCTACCATTATGAAACCTGAGTGTGGGAAGATTCATTCCTCACTGAATTGCAAGTCAATCTTTGTTTTTCGAGGGAACCTTTCAAGCCTTTCAATGGATTGGTTTGGATAATTACATGATAGATGTAACTCTGAGTAGTTTAACAATAAAGTATGGTTGCTCATTGGTCCTGCATTAAGTAGTGCCTTCCTTGGAATGATAATCCAGCCATTATGAGGCCTAAAAATGATGCGAACGTACACAACTATTTTGTGCATGTATCAGCCTGTATTTAAGTGCATTTGTCTTGATCACTTAACTGTGATGTACTGAATACAGCATATGTAGATTTAAGTATGATGCGGTAGTAATCCTACCTTAGGGTGAGATAACTTCCCTTTACCATCCTGCAGGATTGTAGTTGGGACCTTAGCTCTGCAAAATTAATTTCCAGAGAAAGTGCTTGGCTGTATGCACTGGATCCACCTCATGTAAGTGGGAATGGAGTTAGTAGATTGATAGTATTTACTTTCACTTTCAGTTTTAGCTTCTGTTAAGTAGTTGCTGTAACATCATGCTTTTAAATTACTGGGTGAAGAGGTATTGCAGAATTGTCATGTATCATTATCCTGGTTCCTTGTAAGATATTCTTGATTTTGGCAGCAGTCAGTTATGATGACATAATAAAGACCCAAAGAAAGGCTTTCTGGGTAAACTGTCTTTCAGAAATAGCTGATCACAGTTCTACAAAAGCATCTAACTTTTTTAATTTCTGACGTAAGAAAATCAGTTCATTCATGGAATTCCAGGTTTCTTTTAACGTCTTGTTGGTTGTTTCCCATGATATAGTTCCTGAAATCCAAAGTGATATGCCCTTGGTAGTGGAATATCTCGTAAAACATTTCCGCTTACTTATTTTGTTAGGAATAATCACTCTTCATTCCAGTCTTTTGAAAGCTGGTCTTGTATCAATATAGTGAAATTGTACAGTGAATTATTGTTTCAAGGAAAATTGACTTTTTGTAAGGATTTGTTTTTATACTCCATATGGTATTAGTTGCTGAAAGTGCTAATACAAGAGTTACGGAACTTTATGATAATTCTGCTTGTAAGAATTTGGTACATGATCTTATAATCTCAGATTACAATAAATAGACAAACAACGCACTTTACAATAATGAAAAGGTTATTTGTCGAATGTACAAATAATTGAGTAGAACAGTGTTAAATGGTGATGTAATGGGGTGCTTGACCTTTCATAGCACTCTGTCTTGCATCAGGGAAGTGGCAACTATAGAGGATGGCATTTGTTACATATGTGGACAAAGTATATATTGTGAGGTAATAGGTTATTGAAGCCAGATGCCGCTTAACCTGCCTTACTGTACCAATCATAAGACTAATATCTTTACTTCATTAGTAAGGAGAAAAGCTTTGTGACCATGTATACATTCACTTTAGATCAGCTCTTCATGTTAGGTGCTAAAGGGCTTGAAGTCATGTCAGTATGAGCAATATGCAAATATTTATCTTGTTCTTTCAAGTTGTCTTAAAAATATTAAAATAAAGAACTATCAAGGGTGTCAGTCATTTGCTATTGAAACTGTGTACGATAGGTTATTTTCCTAATATGGACAAACTGTTATTCAACTGATTTTTGCTTATACATAAATTAGCATTAGGGTGTGTGTATGTGTTTGTGGTTTGAGGACAGTAATTTACACTCCTTTCAGTAGGAGTTGGCTGTGATGTGTATTACACATTTTTTGGGACTAGTTTTCTCTTTGTTATATATAGATAGTGGAGCATGATATACTTTTATGCTAATAAAAGGGGATATGTTGAAATATAAGTTATGTAGGTCACCTCATAAAAAACTTGAACTAGGTATTGTAGCCCCAGAGTTGTACGTATTCTGCATTCCATATATATATATATATATATTTGTGTGTGTGTGTGTGTGCGAGAGAGAGAGAGATTAAGATTTATTCTGGTATGTACTATATGGATATTTTGAAGATTGAGATAAATAGTCATATATGATAAATCTTTTAAGTGAAGTTATTTCTCCTCAGAATAAGATAATGTTTGTAACAATTGGTAACCACACCAATTTTTATGATCACCTGAAACTATTGGAAATAGTAGACAATAGATTTTCCAGTGAAAGTACTGTAGAAGGACAGTATATTATTGGTATTATCTTATGTCAGTTAAAACAACAAATGAATTTTAAAAATACTAATGCCAATATTGCCAGGAACTATGGAGGTTTTAGTTGAGAGGTAACATTTTGGCTAAGACTCACTGAACAATGTTACTGTTATTAGGTGTTATTAGTGTTTTACATCCCAAGACTGGTGAGAATAAAATGTGAAATGCACTGCTTGTTGCTATAATAATTTTGTAGGTAACCTTAATTTGTGCTCAAGGGGTCATGGTTATATTTTTCATAAATATTTTGGATCAATAAATTTAATATCAACTACTTTCAGTTTACTCGTCCTTCAGATTCTGTCATATTGATTTTTAAGTTCTTTTGACCCTCACAATGTCCATATAATACTTGTTTTTAATAAAAAGTCAAATATTTCATTTCTTTTGTATCCAAATAACCATTTATATTCAGTAAGTGGCTCATTATGTATGTCGTGATTGGTAGCACATTGATAAGCATATGTATGAACACTTTCCAATGTTTCTCATTTCTTTATGTCTTTTCTTTCTTGTCTCACTTTAAAATGAGAATTAAAAGACTATTACTACCCTCTGTATATTATCTTTAGCTCTGCTTCCAGTTACATTTGTTGGATCAAGTGCAGGTTCATAAATCTAGGCATCCCAGACCCTTTTATCCTTCGGGGACCTAAGCTGTTTATGATTAATGAGTAAATTAAAAGGACATTGGAGGAAAGACTGATAGATGGGCCTTAGGTCCCAGAGGGATTACAGAAGAATAAGTTTTCTATGTAGTTGGCAAAGATTATACCCAGCATGTGTGACATTTATTTCAATAAGGTTACAAATTACTGTTTCATAATGCATAAGATTATATGACATTAAAAATCTAGTAATTCATCATTGGTTATACATTTTGTGTTTCAAATATTGTTGGGGACACCTTATCTCTGATCACATCACCAGTTCTTAATAAAGAAACTCTGCTCTCTTTTGCGAGTAGGGTTTCCACTTAGTTTCCCTGCTTGATGGCAAGTGCCACAGTCTTTGGATTTCATGAAACAATTAGCAAAATTAGACATTAGAAAGATAGACTTCTCTCACAGTACATAATGGGACACTTTCCTTGTTGTTAAATTCAAGTTTGATTGTTTAGTTATTTTAGCTTGAAGCCTATCAACAGCCAAAGTCATTAAGGCTGTCGAAGTCAAGTTGTAACAACCACCCGGAAAATCTTAACACTGGCTGGTCTTAAATATGATTTTAGACCACATACTATACATGCTGCCCTTAATTCAAGCCTTCGTTTGTCACTTCTGTCCCCTAGAACAGTTGTAGGAATTAACAGATATGTAAATCATATGGAAAATCAAAATCAACATGCAGTAAATTAAAAGTTGATAGTATAAAAGAGCTCTAGTGATATTTTTGTATTCTTTCTGCGGATATTACAGACAGAGACCATGGTTATTGTGTAAATAAACACCCATTAATGTCTCAAGTTCACAGTGTTTAGAAACGTATTTCCTGCAGAGGTCATTAATCAATTACCTAGATAATATACGAATAGCATTCACACATCAGAGAGTGTATTCGTAAGTGTATTATGAGTTCTAGTTCAATAATTGAGTTGATGGCCATATATATATATATATATATATTAACAACAGATATTGCTCCGCGCGTTTTACACGGCACTAATTGATAAAGTCGGAATATTTTTCCAAAATCTAATAAAACCTAACCTAGACTCTGAGGAAGAAAATTCCAACCGCGTTTTACGGAACAATGACCACTTTTTACAATATAAACGAACGACACCCAGTGCCATATAAAAAACGAAACCATGATTACAAAACGTGTAATAAACTTAAATAAAAAATCTCCACCTATTCCAAGTAAAATCCAAGATGAAAGCCCTTATCATTCCATGAAAATAAAGTAAATATAAATGTGATAAAGTTTGTTGTGTTTCATGTACGTTCAACCGACCTCGAGGTACGTAAACAGTGTTGGGTGTCATCCGAAGGCGACTAGCCCAAGTAAGGTTTTTTATGATTTAAAAAAACGTCTGTGCCTCATGAGTAATCTTTGGAATGATTACTGTTTTGCATAATCAAAACGAAATTTAGGATGCGAAGCTGGGGACGGGAGTATGTACGTTTGAGGAAGGTTTGATGCTCCTGCAAGGCCCAGTTACGGGTGGACACTTACCTTCACTGGTGAAGTTTTGGGCCCACCGCAGCAGAAGCAGAATGTTGTTGGCTTGAACAGGTGGCAATACAGAGTAGGTCGAAAACGTGGTTTAATGAGTTTAGTATGATCCGTAGCTTTTGTCGCTGAAGACCTGGAGTCTGGATGTTCAACGAGATAAACCACGGCTCATAGGTTTGATTAACCTCAGTTGGACTCCTATTTTGTTGTTTCGGGTGTATGATGAGGAAAGGATTATGTATGGTGAATATTGTGTGTGTATCGTATGGTGAGCGAGTCATATATTGGGTATTTAAAAGAAGGGAAGGCAAAGATGTAAAAATGTGTCAAGGGCGTGGTAAGGTATATATACATGTGACGTTTTTCAGAGGTAAGCAAATCATTTATGTATCTTTTTCGTTGAATTTTTATTCTCTACAAGTGCGAATTGAGTTACAAGCATTATGAAGAGCTTAATAAATGAAGAACGAAAAATTTCTATTGATCTCTGGTTGTATTAAATGATATACTGAATAATATGATTTAGAAATTATGAAGTGAACATTCAAATTTCGATACAGTAATTAATTGCTAAGAAAACCGCATCAAATAGTTTGAAGTGTTAATACGTCTATGCACGTATGAGTGAAGGTTAATGATTAGTGAAGGGTAGTCTCGTTTGTGAAAGGATTCTGTTAAAAAAATGTGTTGTGAAGAGAGGCACATGACGAGTGGAGGTGCGTGTGAAGTTAGGTGGAGGCACGAATGAGTGGGTTGTGTGTTCGTTATGCAGAAGCACTGCCTTAGACAATAGCCAGGTCTTGCGCAAGCGGGCTCATCAATTCTGTCTCTCGGTCCTCCTGGTGTAACGTCCTTTGGCGGCCAGATGGCGACACGGCAGCCTCCGGTGAAGGCAGTTCGGTGGCAGCAAGGGCGTTCGTTGAGCTGCGGCCACTCTTATTGCTGCCTTGAGCTGCACTGATCCTGCTGGTTGGGACGTCAGCAACACATTCACAAGTACTCGTGTCATCATTAGCAGGAGCAGGTGGAGTAGGAGGGGCGTCGTTATTTGCCGACGGAATTGGGGGACGGAGATTGCTAGTGCTGTATACCCTGTTGACGCTGCTGTTACTGCTGCTGCCTCCTTCCTGATACGTAAGAGGTTACCAAACAATAAATGTTGATCAAGAAACAAAACTTTGTTACAAGTGTTTTATAATTTATGTGTGTTGTTCATTTTTAATGTTAATCAAGATATATAATTACATTGTATACTCCCGGAAAACTTGTCATCTGCCTTACTATGGATATGACGCGTGTGGCTGTTACAGACAAGTGGTGGTGTAAGTTTTGTAAAGCCTGGGCGGCTAAGTAACATTTGCTGGTATCTGTAACACTTGGTAATGAGTAACTGGATGGTGTGGAGCTTTTGTCATACCAGTTTCCCTGCTGCATCAGGACTCACCAGCCTCCCTGTGGCATTACTAGATCGCGTTGGCCTCTGTCCTGCTCGCCTGGCCGCCAGCACCACCGCTGCCGCCACCACAGCGGCCGCCGCCCGCCTGCGGGTCCTGGGCCGAGACACAGCCTCCACCAGCTGTCTCACCACCTCCTGCTAAAGGAAAACAGTTATGTTAGAATCACAGAACCTGCTGCCTGAACGTCAAGTGTCTTTATAATTGAGGAGTGACCGACCATCTGCTTAGGGGATAAGCCGATGCATGAGGGTTGATTATTCTCGAGTTAGCATCAGGCCAGCTGGCTGACTGGCAGTGCGTCAGTATCAGGCCAACGCCTGACGAGCTTACGTCAGCGTCATGAGATAGGCACACCTGTGTGGCGTTGAGACACATTTGGACTAGAGGACACGAGCTCCAGCACAAGTGCCGGGATTTTTGGAAGTGAAAGGGACAAGAAATGCTGAGATAGAGGTCCGTGGATGTTACGCTGCTCCCCCAAAAAGTGCATATGGATGCACTCACTCACTCATTAGTGTAGAATTAGTGAAGCTTCTTCGACCAATCTGGATGATAACAGGAACATTGTTCACAGAAGGGCTACAGAGTGTATATCAAGTTAACGCGTCGCCTGACTTTTGGCTTGACACCTCAAAGTCAGGTCAGAAGTCGTATCGTTTGAATGAATTAATGATTATAAAAGAGCAATAGACTACATGACGATGCAATACCCCTAGCCTCGCCACCTGTCTACGCTTTCCGCCTAGGTGACACACACACACACACACACACAACACACACACACACCCACCCTCCACCACCCACGCCAGCAATTTACTATGTTTAAACCCCTGATGAGATATTTATGGCCCATAAGAACGTAACTGCAAATGGCTAAGAGTGAAAGGGTGAGTTTCATCTCCAAAGATAAACAAGGTCACTGCCAAACAAACGAGTTATACTAAATAACACTAGCATACCAAAGCTAACCTGACCTAATTTAGGTTTGGCTAAAGGTTTATAGTGTGTTTTGGTTTATCAAGGCGTAAGAAAAGAACAGATTTTCTTGTTCTTCCGAACTCACATTACCAAAGTTCATAGCTAGATAAAGGTTAGATAAACCGTGTTCACCGAAGACCGATAGTAAAAAATATTGTAATTGTGCTTGATCCGAGGAATTTTTGTGATTCATTTCTCATGATTTTTTTATTTCATATTGTATATAATTATTTTGAGTAATGCATTAGTAAATACTGTATCAATTTGCGGCGCAAGGATCAGTCTATGAATACCGCATACTGTAACAAACAAATCGGACACCACTCTATTTTTAAACTCTCATTTATCGCCTTGGCTCTTGGCGATGACATGCTTCGAGTATCATGGAGTCAATGAGCCAGAATTGATGCCCGTGTAGTAAACGACTTCCCAGTCAACCTTAAAGGCTACAGTTGGCAAATCTATTAGACAGGTTCGATGGAAAAGTTGAAATGACTGAGGGTTTTGTGGGAATTTGGTACATTCTTGAGAGATGCTTATAACTAGGTCATGTTCCGTTGGTCGAGGCTGAAAGATTTAGGCTAACGGTAGGCTTGGGGAAGATTGCCAGGTTAGGGTTTGCGTTCCTGAGTTTAAAAAAACAGGAGCTTGAAGCGGAGAGCAAAAGAGGAGAAGGAAAGGGAAGGGAGAGGAGTTAGAGAAAAGGAGAAATATGGCATGGAAGAATAGAAGGAAAGAGAAATAAAGGGAAACTAGAATTCGAAAGACAGCGAGGAAGGGAAGGGTGAGAAAGAAATCCATGTCACAGCTGTCCTGTCGCCGTCTGAGGTAAGTCCACAAAAGGTAAAGGTGGTGTTTACTGGCCGGAGGTTAGGGCCGTTCCACCATCTGTGCCATACAGCGAGAGGCATCTTAGGGCACTAGCCTGTTTTTCAGCTCCAGTTACAACTTCTGGCACATAGCAGCTTGGCTTGCACCCGCTGGATAACCTCGTCAAGGTGTCGGTAATTGTCTTACGATCGTCTGGATCGTTGTCTTAGAAGAAGGCTTGCACCGATTCAGTCAGACATACAGCAATTTTAGAGACCCAAGGGAAGATATGTGTTGCCGGTATAATTTCCTCACTGGGGAAATAATAACTGTGTTCTTTGCACGTGTGGAGGGTGTTACGTGGCTGCGTCACCCAGCGCTCATATCTGTGCTGTCTGTGATATGGCCGCTTTAGGGCTGTGGACCTCATACGTCTATTTGCCGAGTCTCGTGCGCACAGCAGATGCCCACAGCCTGAAACAACCCCACTACATGTACTCACTGCCAGACATATGTTACGACTATCATCAGAAATAAACAGACGTTTCCCAAAGCTCACCTTGGCTGTAAAGTAATCGTTAAGGGGAAGACAATGGAGACCACTCTTTATTTACATGCAAAGACCTGACACTTTATAAAAGTGACGGACTTTAAAAAAAAATTTTTGCGATTATAGCGGCCTTCCTCTCTCATTCTGATGGATAAATCGAACTTTAAAACATGGTAAACGTCTTGAAATACATTTAGCGGCAGAGTTCGCAGATCGCTAGAGGAATTTAATCATTCGTGACGTGCTTAATGACGTAGTAGGTCAGGTGCGGCACTCCGTCAAAATTTGTACTAGTTATTTCTCTCTCTCTCTCTCTCTCTCTCTCTCTCTCTCTCTCTCTCTGAGTGAGTGACTATTTCTAGGGGTGAGAGGGAAGAGGTGTCTCGTCTGACACCCCACGTACAATTAGTTATTACTAGTGAGGCAAAGAGCCAAGGGTGGAAATACATTGCCATCAGTCTCTCCGCTCCCCTTACCCCTTCCACAGCTGAGATGCCTGGATTAGGGAAGGTGATAGAGCCAGTGGAGGAAACAGAACCAGGAGAGGGGTCAGCTATGGAAGAGGCTAGCGCCATGGGAGGGGACAGAACCAGGAGAGGGATCAGCTGTGGAAGAGGATAGCGCCATGGGAATGGACAGCCAAGGTAAGGAACGACGGGAGGGGATGGAACAGAATGAAGGAAGGGGACAGGGTGGAGGGGTATCAGGTATTAAGACATCAGTGTTGGCAGGCATGAGGGACTCGCTGGAAGCAGGCACGCCATCCTGACACATGCCATAAGAAACCATAAACCTGGGACCTGTTACCTACAAAATTGTACAGCAGATCATTACCCCTTCTGCAGGGGCTAGGACGCCATCTGTAAATAGAACTTGGGGTATATATCGCGCACTTTCTTTCGGTCTCGTAAGGCAGGCTGTGGTGAACTGTAACTCCTCCACCATTACAATTTGGCAGAGAAATATCGTGTGTTTTATCTGTATTCTCTAGAGAGGCGATGGATCAGGAGTCGTATCGAGTTAGCAGTACTTTGGTAAGACCCATCTGACCTGGTTACCAAGTAATGACCCCTCCTGACGGTTCTGGCTGGAGTAGCATCTCTGCTCAGGGGAAAATCTTGCCTACTCCAAAGAAAAATATGATGAGGTTTCTGGGCTGTACACCCTATTCGGTAATTTTAATGCTCCTCTGAGACATTGTGTTTGTGAACTGTTGACGCTGGACACAAGGACATCACAAGGTGCCGGCTGCAACAGGAGGTGAGATCATGTGTCGGTCTTCAGGGACGTGGCGGCCTCCAGTTCTTATACATGGGGTGAGCGGAAGCTGTGACAACCGGCAATACCCTCGTGTCTTCTCCTGACGGATATTTCCTCCTGCCCCGGGCCCCACATACCAAGAACTACACACGGGCGCGGGCCATACCCACGGGCGTGTGAGGCACACACACACACACACACACACACGTTATGATACTGTGCTCAGGTATTGTGTATGTGTGTCACTTGCTCTCGTGAGGCGCTCCTTTATTACCCAGGGTCAGGCAGTCACCACTATCATGTGATCAGACTTATCACCATACACAGTTCTGATGTCGGATGACAAGTGACACACACACACACAAACTCACTGTGCAGTCAGCGTTATCCACTTGGCTTACTCTTCTGCAGCAGGTCATACGGGAGAAATGGCACACACACACATCCTTGGATAATGCTTGGCACGCTAACCTGGGAGGCGCTGTGCCAGAGTGACGCGCTGGAAATTGCGTATTTATAGATTCCACCTCGAGAGATAAACACGTTATGACAGATGGCCGTCAGCATAGTGAGCCGCAGTCATCAAAGGGCAAAATAAAGTCAACTTTTCATTAAAACACTGAAATCTGATCTATGGTTTCTTCCTGTAGGTGCACCAATCAGTTATGATTATTACAAGATATAGGGTTTCTGGGTTTGACTCTTGCTGCGACCTAGACCATATATGTCTGACCCGAGGGTGTGGCATCGACCCACGTCTCCCCTGACCATGGGGATCGCTGGGAGGAGAGTAGGAGTTGGGTCGCGCTGGACATCATGCAGACATTCCCTCACTTAGGCCACGTTGCTTTAACCCCTCTGCCTCATATTGTCGTAAGGGTGCTGGAATTCAATCACACGATTCTCAGTTCAAAACCAAAGATATCCTATATCCTTTGAGAGAGGGAAATATGAAGACGACCCGTGTATCGCCTGCGTGTTGTATGTGAGGGATCTAGCGGGCGAGAGATTGGCGGGGTTGGGAAGCCCTACCCTCTTGTATTTTGACTTTCCAAAAAAAAGAAAAAAAAGGAAGAGAAAGGGCTAAGTAAGGGCTTGGCCCAGAAGGCTCAGGCATGGGTGTCTTAAATATGTGCGGATGTAACCAGGATGAAAAGAAAAACGAGACAGGTGTTTGATGAGAGAGACAGGTATGTTTTGTCTCTGAACAAAGCACATATCGGAGTCTGAACCTTCAAGAGGGTAGACTGAACCAGGACAGATGAGAGAGTGAGGGTAGACCATGGAGTGGTCTGCAGGGAATGGTTGTGGGCGTTAGGTTGTGGTTTTGGTGAAGGCAATGCTCGTTTGTTCCTGATACTAACTAACGAAGATATGAAAAGGCGGTTTGGTATGACACATCTCTGTTCTACCTGCCTGTCCGTCTATTTATATATCTATTCTGTCTAACTATCTCTGTGTCTTTCTATCAATCTATACATTTTTTCTCCTTATACTTGTTCGTCGTTTCCCACGTAGCGAGGTAGCGCCAAGAGCTGACGAAGAATGGCCTCATTCGCCCACACCCACTTTCTACCTGTCATATATAATTCACAGACACCAGAGCGTCAGTCTCGTCAGTAACTCCACGAATTGTGTTTCCAATGTATCACTGTCGTTATCCCCGCTGATGCCCGTCTCCCGGGGACCTTAATTACAATTTGGATGATGCCTGAGGAGGACCTGATAGTGATGGGGAGGAGGAGGAGGGTGTTCTTGGGTCCACAGCACAGATGACGGACGACCTCACTTGGCGCTACACTCACCCCGACCATCAACTCCACCTGACTCACAACACCCACGGAGCTATACACATTCCGCTCTCGGGGTCGGCCGAAGACCACCGTTCAAAGAGATTCACCGAACATTTCAGCCGCTGAGAGTCTATATACATTCCGGGGCTTCCTCCTAACTCTAATAGCATTTTGGTTTATATTCAGACACATACAAACACGTCCATATATATACAGTATATACACACCTGTTACCTCTTGTCATTTACACCCAGAGCCCCGCACCCCCACACATCCCTGCAACCCGTCCCTCCCACCACCTGTTGCTCCTCACCCATCACCTACACTCGTGTCTCAACACCTCGACCCTCACTTGTCACCTACGCTCGTGTCCCACATCAAGGCCGAACCTAAATTGAAGGGTGATGGATAATAATATGTAGGGTGAAATGAGAAAGGAGAAAAAATATTTTAAGGACTTTGGAGGAAATGGAAAACCCGCCTTTATAAAAAGGCCAGGTCATAGCTGTTAGGAAAGACATGAGGGGGTATAGACTTCCAAAGCTTCGATATATAGGAAATGAAACTATGATACAGTAATTACGTGACGCAATAGCTTGCCGAGCAATACTTGGTCTATCTATATTCGTGGGCACACAGGCAGCCAGCTCTCGGGTGCGAAAACCTGTAAGAGATGGAGATTGAACCAACAGTGCGACATAGATAGGGTAGTGGGTCAAGTAGTGAGGTTAGACTGGGAAAATTGATAAATCGAACTGCTTCAGACTCAACTCTGTCTTGTAATTAAATAGATCCAGAACTTCCTTAGATAAGGGAGCAGGTTTGCAAGAAAGTTTAGATGTTACATTAACGCCAAGCATGTCCGTGGTGTTGAGTGGTGGAATTATAGATCCACAAAAGAGAGGAAAGTTACGAGGTACTTGAGAGAGAGAGAGAGAAAGTTAAGTAGAAAGATGAGCAGAAACTGGGTTCTTAGGGCATTGAATTTAACCAGTTTCCGTCTACCCCTCTGAGATATCCTGTCCGAGTTCGTAGAAGTCGTGTCGAGATGAAATTGAGATCGAGAGAGAAGCTAGAGCAGATTTAAAGGAAGTGGAGAAATGCAGTTTTCAGTCGTCAACATATGAGTGCATTTGATTATCTGATGAAGAAAGGAAATCATTAATAAAGAGGAGGAAGAGTGTAGGACAGAACCTTGAGGGACACCGCTGCCAACAGGGAAAGGGACAGACGCTAAGCTACTTACAATTACAGAGATAGATCGCTCAGAGAGGAAGGGAACCCAAAAGAGGTGAGCTTGGAGGTGAGACCCCGATGCCATACCCTGTCAATACCTGTTTATATATCATGGGCAACTACATAGGATTATCTAGAATCTTGCAGAGATGATAACCAGACATTGATAGATTGGAAAGGACACCAACAGTGGGTCATGCCATGCAGAAACCATTCTGATGATCAGAGAGAAGACTATAAGATTCAGGATGTTTAAGGAAATGGGAGTTAAGTGATTCAAAGGCTTCGGAAATATTAGAGGCCAAAGCAACAGGAAAATAGTTGGAGGGATATATATATATATATATATATATATATATATATATATATATATTTATTTATTTATTTATTTATATACATAAGTTATCAGTATACGAAACATTTCGTGGATCATTCATTGTGTCAGCCAAAGCCAACTACTAACGATGTAATGGACCTGGAACTCTAGGGGTAATCTTAATCGGTCATCCGTCAGCGGTTTGATGATGCTGACGTGTGAGGAGGGGAAAAAAACTGGCTCAACGTAGGCGGCGAAGGGGAGGAAGTGAGAGTAAGGGAGAGGGGGGAGGGTGTGAGAGTAAGGCCAACATCGTGACGTGGTGGTGACAGTAATGACGATAATACTGTCCCAGGCCTGGACCACGGCCAGCACCCCCCAAGGTCGCCATCAACCCAGCCTTCCCCTACATCTGCCACGCCCGCCCTGCCTCCCTCTACACTTGCTACGCCAGCCCTGCCTCCCCCTACACCTGCCACGCCAGTGTTGTCTCACCCCATACCTGCTACGTCAGCCCTGCCTTCCTCTACAGGCTTACCCACACCTGTCGTGCCAATCCTACTTTACTACAACTGCTAGGCTGACCCTGCATTACCCCACACCTGCTATGAGGACCCTGCCTCACCCCACACCTGTCATGAGGACCCTGCCTCACCCCTACACCTGCCATGACGACCCTGCCTCACCCCATACCTGTCATGAGGACCCTGCCTCACCCTACATCTGCCATGACGACCCTGTCTCACCCCACACTTGCCACGACGACCCTACCTCACCCTACACATGCCATGATTTCCTGTTTTTTTCCCTTCACACCTTTCACGCTGACCTTGCCGACCCCACGCCTGCCACTGTGCCCTGCTCCACACCCGCACCTTCCGGACCCACACACAGAAGTGCGCCACAGACATGCAGTATATGCATTTAGGCCAATTAAACATTAGGAAACGAATTATCAGGATACACACAATGCGTCCTAGACTTCTGGGCTAAACACACAACTGTACAACAGGTACCCAGGGCGCAAACAGATGGACCAGAAAGATTACGACTCTGGTTCACACACACAGCTGGATAACAGGCAACGCAAACAGCTGGTCTATGCGCACACAAACACGCACCTGGGTCACGCAAAGCTCGTTCTCAAAAACATATAAGCCACATGACCACTGGTTTGCACCAGGGTTGGACCCAGGGGGATAAGCCAACGTTTGCTGGCTGCATCACCCCCGTTGTGAGGGAGGCCTTCCCGCCCAGCTTGAGTTAGAGAGCAAGGTCTTGCCTATAACATGGCTATCACCCTCAACCTTCCTACCATTAAGGAACCATGAGCCTCTATCACGGCTCACAACGTAGCCTTGCTACAAGGAATAACTCATGCGACCTGTGTCCTCCTCCTTCATCTGGTTTGATAATTATATGAAATTCAGCTCAACGAGAATTGTCACAAAGTAATTTCCCTTTTGAAAAGCAACATTTGTAGCTATTGCCAAAGTACTGTTCCCTCAGAATGAAGCTGGAGACCACTGCTAGACACTGTATGTGGTTCTACCGGATGATAAAAGTTTTACTTATACACAGACGTCAGTATTCACTTAACACTACACTAGGTATTGCTCTATATTGTTATGGTGGGAGGAGTGGACTTCAACAACTTCAGGTGAGCATCCGACGTGTGGGGTGAGTTAGGCAGAAGGAGGTATGGTCGCAGCCTGCCTACCGGTGCCGCCGGCCCTGGGTGGCATGGCTTGTGGGGCCGCGAGGTGCTCGGGGGACACAGCCTGACTGGCGCGTGGCCGACCTCAGGCCACTACTGAAATCGCGAGCAGCTGATGGGCCACCATATACCTTAGGTGCCAGGCCCGCCCTGGCGCGCACCCTTCCTCACCTGCCACCATCTCTCAGGTTGACTTATTGACTTCTTGAGCATTACTGTGCGACCCTTGAGCACGACGGTACAAGCCTTGAAACGGACCATCCAACTCGAGGGGTCACACAAGGGACTGAATGAAATACCTTGCAAGTTATTGCAGGCGGTTACCTTTACGTCTTCACCCACTAAAATCATTACTCACAGCAGGGTAACACTACAATTCCCGTTAACTGTACGTATTACCATAGCCAGAGAGACCTCCACTGATTTCACTTTCGAAGTAGTGTGGCCTTAGCCGTGATGCCGCGCTGGTGGCAGAAGCAGAGGAACACTCGTGACGCCAGCTCCTGTCACCAGTCTCTTGGCCAAGGTCTCTTGTGATCCTTCGCCTGCCATCAAGTCTCCATGATGGCGTACATTTCTGTTCTTTAAAGACACCTCACTCTCGTCAGAACTGACTGTCTTCACCTGTTATCTCTATGGCTCCTCATGTTTTACAGTAAATTATTTATTTAAACCTTCCATCGGCTGAAGTCTTTATTCGCCCCAGCTACAAATGTCTTTGTCCCTCCTACAGGCCGATGTCTTTGTTCGTCTCACTGGCTGATGCCTTTGTCGCTGAAGGTATTATGTTTATATATATTTATGTCCAGTATCCTCCTGCCCTCCATTCATGTTCATTAAGAGCCTCCTGCTTGCATTACATGTTCTTGTAGAACCTCTGTTCTGCCTTGATAGTTTTTCTTGTAACTTTTTTTTTACCTTACATGTTATGTTAAGACCTCTAGCTTTCTTTATCGTTCTCTCGGAATCTTTATCCTGCTGTGTATTTTTTTTTCTGTAACCTCCTCCCTGCCTTGCATGTTCCATTTGAGCTTCCTGCTTGCACTGCATGCTGTACTTTTGGAAACTCAGCCTCCGTTGCATATTCTGAAAACACCTCTGAACTTCGCTGAACCAAATCAATTTAGTATTGCGTAATCATGTAAGTAATACATAATACGTCACCGACAATCATCATTTAAGATATGTATAATTCGTCACCGGCAATTATCAATAGTATGGTGAAATACAGATATGAATTGGATTTACGTAGAACTCGGTATTTGGTGATTATTGGTTCTTGAAAATTTATTGGGGGGGGATGATATTGTAATAATGCCATTGCTTCACCTTAGCAATCGTTAAAGATAGCGAACATGTGTATGGAGATCACAAACAAATCGGCGCTCATAGTTAAAAGCGAGGGGACATTACAATACAAAAACAGTGGAATACGTGGCACAGATAAAGATATTTACTTAGTTAAAGCTGTCATATGAATTACTTATGAAGCACATACATAGGGCATGTACATAAAACAATTAATAAAGTAATACCACTTAACTAAAGACAGACCAAGAGCGCTGTATAAGGCTTATCTCCTTTGGGGATCTTATATAGGCACAAAATGGATAAGAAAGGTTGGGTAGATTACTTCAATAGATATATGTCTGATTTCTCAAAAACTCCACGTAGTAACGGGAAAAAGTAATGTTATGTATTTCTCTATGTACTTCGAGTTTACAGCTCATTAATTTGACAGCCTTACCATTTTTGATTAATTATTTTGAAAGATATTGTTTTTACTTGAACCGCTATCAATGGGCTGATCCAATGCAAAGGCAGCAGTCAAGATTAATTATGGAGTTGTCTAAACGGCTCAGATGTGGATGGTGAGCTTTGGATATGTGCAAATCAGGTCATTGTTCGTTCACACACACACACACACACACACACACACATA
>JAYMFT010423646.1:0-17508 GCA_038088735.1 Panulirus argus
AATGGACACTGACGCCCATGAAGAGGATGGGACGTGACTGAAAATGGTTCTAGATAAACTTAAGATAGACAACTGTCAGATGTGCTTGGTGACATAGAATATCCGTGTGGTTAGCGCTACGCGCATGCCCCTTCTCCTAGCGCTCTCTCTCTCTCTCTCTCTCTCTCTCTCTCTCTCTCTCTCTCTCTCTGTCCTTCCGCTATACACTAGTAACGAACTTCCAGTGGCACTAAATACCAACTCTGAGTTATGAGCCCATGTAACGCAGTCGGGAACACACTCCTCTCACAGCTCACGCCGGCAGAGCCAGCCATACGTGGAAACCCCAATATGTAGCTGGATCCAAGTGGCTAAGGTTTCTCCCTGGCTCACAACTGGGGGTATCAGGGATGGTGTTAGTTCCCAGAGCTGGTGAGTTGTGCTGTGGCCGGCTATGCCAGACATCCTCTTGCTTCATGTCGGAGTGGTGGTGGCAGTCTTGATTAACCCGTTGAGAACGACGGGATAGCACGGTACGACCCGGGAGTACGACGGTATGCCTCCCGAAAACGAGCGGGAGGGGGGGGGGGGTTGGGAGGGGGGGGGGGGGGGATGGCCGAACGACCCTGGAGAAACGAGCGTACGACTCTGAAGCGCGACGGTACGACCATTGCGCCTGATGATGGGTGGTGGGTCTTTGATCTGAGCCACGAGAGAACCGGCTTAGAAGGAGCATCAGCAACACACCGAAGGCTCGTACCGTCGAGTCCGTGGTTTTTGCGGTCGCGTACCTTACTTGTGTCGTACCTCCGTCGTAACCTTTCTTTTTTTTTCTTCGGATCGTGTTTAGGTGCAGCCATCAAAAAAAAAGTATCGTTGCACTTACCGTCTTTTACATTTTGGAACTGAACGGAGGGCGAAGAAGATTCGTGATGTATTTCTTCTCCAGGATGTCCTCGTATATTGTTACGTCTGCTTTTCTTTTTTTGGCAACAGCGTTACATAAATAGGATACATTTTGTATTCCTATCATTTGATGTCTGTTATTCTGAGAACTTTCTTGTGTTTATTAGTAATACATACCTGATGATTTAATGTAAAGAAAACCAAGGAATATGTACCTGAATTAATTTGAAATGTACAGCAATGCAAAAAAACATCCGGAAAATATGGCAGAGTACTGAAACTCACCTTTCAAAACAAAAACATTGCAGTTATACTTCAGGCAATCGTTTCATTTGCGTTTCAAGTGAAGACTCGTCATTGTTTTCGCTTCCCATTCTCTATGAGTGTTAGTTGACGAATGGAATGGCCGCAACAGCCATATACAAGTTCGAGTTTGATTCACTTATAGGTGTCTTGAATCTAAAGTTCACATCTTTTGAACATTTATGGACATTCAAGATCGAAAGTCCTATAATTAAATGAAAAATAGAGTGTACTGTTTTGATAATTCCTTCACAAGCACAGTAATGATGCCCGGATTATTAGGGTAATTTTGTCTACTGCTTTTCATCAGCAAAACTCCTATATTTTCAAACGAAATTAGTCATGCCTCTCACCTGTCGCTTTCTTTCAAAGGGAACATAGCACCTGATAAATAGTTATTCATCCCTTGAGCGTTACAAAACATTTTCCTACAGAAAAGCATAGTCCAAATGCATCATAGGATAGGGAGCACCAAAGTGATGAATTACATTTGCTTTTCAAATTTCAGTAACAAAAAAACTGATGTATCAAAGATTTATTTTTATGATGTATAAGAAAAGCTAAATATAATCCTAAGTTTCAACTATAGTGAAACAACGGGAGCAACATTGATCATTTCTTCATCGAACCCGAGAGTAACCATAATTTTGCTGTTGACTGTACTGTACGTGTTTGTGTGTATGGTTCTGTATTTTTTAGGGTTTGTGTGTGTATGTGTGTGTGTGTGTGTTTGTATATGTGTGTGTGTGTGTGTGTGTGTGTGTGTGTGTGTGTGGTTATCAAAGAAAGATTATATACTCCCTTACTCCTTGGAATGCTTTGAGAACTTCCCCCATAGGATTAATTTTATGACGCCGAGGAGATTTTGAACTCGTTTAAAACTGCCGATCGAATGCGCGGGCATTTAAGAACTTCCTAAAACATCTGACCGGAGCGAAGAAAAAAACAAGAAAAGCGATTTATGTACGCCACCTTTATTGCTCTTTCATAGTACGTATAATCGCCTTATGGTTGGCTGAATGCTAGTTCCTGAAATTTTAAAGCTTGTCAAGGCGACATATTACACACACACACACACACACACACACACACAATCAGTGTTCCAGCATGATTTGGCTTTAAAGGGGGAAGGACGTAATAGTCTGGGTATGGAATAATCTTCAGCACTCTAAGATATATGAAGTTTTAATTATTACCGTTCCCTTGACTCGTTATCTTCATGAGTTACCTCTTGGAAAGTAGTAACGTTGTTTGGATAGAAAAAAAAGGACGTTATTAACTTGTCAAGGTTCAGTTAAAAAGATTTTTCAGAAAAGAATTTAATAACGGCTGTTTCTAGTTTCAGATTTTGTAATAACAGCGAATTTTAGCTTCATCTTCGGTAATAACGGCGAATTTTAGCATCAGCGTTTGTATTAACGTTACATTTTAGCATCAGCTTTTATAGCAAAGGCGATTATTAGCATGGCCTTTTGTAACGAATGTGAATTTTCGCTTCAACTTTTGTAATTTCGGCGAATTTTAGATTCGGCTTTTGCATCAGGTGCGAATGTTAGCATTAGCTTTTGGAACGACGGTGTATTTTAGTCTCGGCTTTTATTTTAACGTTGATTAAAAGCATCGGATCGTGTAATAAGGGCGGATTTTAGTCTCATGAAGTTTTTGTATTGTAATTTGATCTTCACAAAACGAGGAACGAGCTGTATGTGTATAGACGCGATGGTACGACAAGGAGCTTACACGACGTTTACAGGTTCGAGTTACGACCTCATGTTGAGCCGAATGCAGACACGAAGTAATGTTCAGGGAATATTTCGGGAAATATAGAATATATTATATCCGCAAGTCGAACACTGTAGCGCTTTTAAGAACATCTTGGAAGGAAACTCTGAGAATTAGGGGTTTTTCGGTTGATTTGAAAACAGAAACCCTTCTATTTGTTTCCAATGACCGCTTCACATGACTTGGTTGAACCCATTGACAGCACGTCGCCCCTTGTATACCACTGAGGGATTTTAAAGAATAGTGACCAGTCACGAGTGGAGTCTATTTATTTTCTGTGATTACCGGTTGCACCAGACGTCATGGTCGTACAGTTGGTTCCTGGATGTGTTTTTATGAATAATTTACTTGTGGTAAAAGTGTCACATCTGACGTTGTGTAGAGTTGTTGTTCTGTATCATATGTGACCCAATATCATCTTATGTGACCCTGACTTGACCCCCTATTTTTTACTGCGACTCCTGACCCTGTTTACTGACCCTTAGCATTAGGTGAATCCCTGATCCTTGACCTTATGATGTTACCCCTGTTCCTGAGCGCTCTTCATCCTTGACCTTTGACCGTGTGTGATCATACCTTTAACTATACTCGACTCCTGACCGTTAGCCTTATGCGATCACTGACCTTTGGTCTCATGTGATCCTTAGCCTTTACGTAATCCACGACGCTTGACCAGAAGTGAACCCTCTAATCCCTGTCCTTTTCTGAACCTTAACCCTTGGCCTTATGTAATCCCTGCCTCTTACCTTATCATCCAGCGCCTAACACTCAAATAATTCTCGTCTTTAGGATGCCAGTTTGGGACTGTGTGTTCACGACGGGGATAATTTCCTCACCCGCTGATAAGGGCGGATTTAAGAGCGGTCATACATGGTACCGAGTTATTTACGGTGGGTCTCGTGTTACGCTTGGTATCCCCCGATATACGCAAGCCACAGGAACCCCAGAACGTGTGACTCTACAAGAGATGTGTGACGGGGGAAATCCTTGTGGTCACTGATTTACCATTTTGTTAGTGTGGCACCTCTAGCCACCGGCACGATCCTCGACACTTGTACCTGTGTGCCACTGTGGTATCTCTAACCACTGTAGCACCTCTGGTCACTGTGGTGCCTCAGACCAGTGTGGTACCTCTGGTCACTTTGGAAGGTGCAACTGTTTGACCTTCAAGAAGACTACGCGACCCTCCGGTATGGTGGCCTGGCCTTTGATCTGACTGTTAAGGGTAGGGTTAAAGGCTGGGCCATCATATCCCAGGACCCCAACACCCTCCTGCTCAAGATGTTAAAGCAACACGCACACACACACACACACACACACACACACACACTCACACACACACACTAGGCCAGAACTAGAGTACACCTCCCAGGTTATGGTCTCCCGACTTAAAGACACATTAAGAGCCAAGAGAGAAGGTCCAGAGGAGCGTAAAAAGCTGGCGCTAGAATTAAGAGAGATTGTGTTACACCTAAGGGATAGTGGGTCATGCTTTGGTTCACCATGGACGAGAGAGGATTAAGCGGGGGACCCGATCTTAACCTTTCATTTCATCAACCAGCTTGATGACTTCAGCAGTGAATAAAACAACGAGAGGACGTGACGTGAAATTAAGCCAGCAACTCGTTGGAAAAGACGTAAAGAAGATCTTTGATGGTATGAGATAAACTGAGTAAACCTATGAAACTGTGAATATGGGCAACATACAAAGGTTTAAAAGAAAAGGTCGAGAGAGAAACTCCTGCAGATGGTGTCTGTGTTGGGCAGAGTGTGTGAGAGGAGGAAGTTGTGAGTTAATGTGAATAACAGTAAGGTTATGAGGTGAAGCAGGAAGGCGAGACAGGTTGTGAGTTAACAGGGAGAGAAGCTGAAGGAAGTGGAGGGTTTTAGATACCTGGGAGTGGACTTGGCGTTGAACGGAACAACGGGAGCTGCAATGAACCACTGGGTATAGGTTAGGGTGCTATGGTCTTCAGTGCAGCGTAGATTGTATGGAAGGAGAGGTTTACAGTCTCTGGGGGCAAAAGAGAGTTATTTGATGGTATAGTAGTCCCGACGGTGCGAGTCTTGGACCCCAAACAAGAGAATGGGAGAGGGTAGATGTGCCGGAAATGAAATACTCGAGGACCCTACGTGTGTGTTGTGAGGAGGGTTGACTGTGTAAGGAATGATAGCGTAAGAGAGAAGTAGTAAGCTAAGTATGCCTGAGAGAACTGAACAGGGTGTACTGAGACGGTTTGAACGAATGGAGAGGATGAGTGAAGAGAGGCTGACATAAAGGATGTATATATATATTGTAAGAACTGGGGGGAAACAAAGGGGTGATGGGACCTAGAGGAAGGAGGGATAGAGTGAGAGAGGCTTTGAGTTAGTCGGGGCCTGCACATGCAGGAAGGTGAGTGGCGTGCGTGGAATAGAATTAGGGGACGACGGGCTGTCAAAGGGCTGAGCTAAGGGAAGGCTTTTGAAGTTGTGGCGGGAAACCACAGATAGGTCTGAGGGGGCTTGGCTGTGTATAGGAGTCTCTGGTTTCGGTGTATGACATATGACAGCTGGAGAGTGGAAGTCAGCAGATGAGGCTGTTTCTTCGTCTGTCCCTGGCGCTACCTCCTAGCGCGGGAAACGGCGAACCGGTGTGAACACACACACACACACACACACACACACACACACACACACACATATGTATATATTATTTCCCCGTCTCTGTATAGCCCTGGCCTCAGTAAGGACTGGCGCCCACGACTGGAGCTTTTAGCCCTCGGACTCTTAGGTAAAGGCTGTCCTCCTCCTGCAGCCGTGAGGGGAAAACACATTACTGTGGGTGCGTGTGACGAGTGTGGCTGATGGTGGAGCAGTGCCCTGGCGAGAGGCGTCACCCACCCCCTGCCTGGCTCCTGCAGTGGACCCAAGAACACTCAACGCCACCCACCTCACGCTGACAGACGCCCAAGGTGCTGCACTGTGTCATATCACCGTGGGAACTCGCCGCGCGGATGTCAGTTTGGTCCACTGACACAGAGGAACACAGGAGCGTGTCACCCCGGTTGAGGATGGCTGCTGTGTCCAGGTGATCCCCGTCGGGAGGGTGTTAGTCCTTCCGATCAGCCTGAGGCAGTTCCTCGTCGTCGTCGTCGTCGGAGGAGCTAGGTCCTTTCTCGAGGAATCGGACGTTGCGGCAACAAAGGTCGTATACGTATATGCTTCGTCTCAATGCGTCCAGTAGTACATAGCTGGTTTCCCGTTGGTGGGAGACCCTACCCAGGTGCGCACAGCAATTCTGCCAAAGATCAGCTGTTCTTCCACAGGTGGGAGAGAGGGAGTGAGTGTGGTACGGGCTTTATGGACGTAGTGTGGCCGTCAGGGCGACACGCGAGTCACTCTCTCTCTCTCGCGAGCCAAGAATGAAGGTAATGAAGTGTTCTCCTGACCCAGAAACCCCCAGCGGATGATGATTCGCATGATGACACCATTCCGTATTCTACCCCAGAGCCTTTTCACAGTCTCGTCGGAGGAGCAGCGTGTTAGTGATGCAGTCCGACCTTCCATCATCAGAGGACGGCGGACTGAATGAGGGAATTGTCGAAGCATATTGCGATAGCCGTATGTGTATATACACGCAAACAAACATCAGATACAGTCATGCTGGGTGGAGCCGCTTTGATGTATTCGCCCACCTGGGCCAGACAAACACTGCACAGGAACACTAATGAAATGATCCTTTGCTCACCTCAGCGACTGATGGGCTATGTATTTTCCATGTATGATTGCCATAGCTGGATAAATGTTATTCCCCGTATACCTGTCTGAGCGGGCAGGCTGGCAACACACATCATGTGCCCGGGTTATGGGGGTCAGGAGGACGGCCGGTGGTCTGGAGGACGACCTTGGGTGGTCAGGGATCTGGAGGACGAGCTAGAGTGGTCAGGAATGAGGAGGATGACTTTGGGTGGTCAGGGATCTGGAGAACGACTCTGGGTGGTCAGGGATCAGGAGGACGACTTCGGGTGGTCAGGGAACTGGAGTACGAGCCAGGGTGGTCAGGGATCTGGAGGACGACCTTAGGTGGTTCGGGATAAGGAGGACGACCTTGGGTGGTCAAGGATCTGGAGGACGACCTTGGGTGGTCAGGGATCTGGAGGACGACCTTAGGTGGTTTGGGATGAGGAGGACGACCTTGGGTGGTCAAGGATCTGGAGGACGACCTTGGGTGGTCAGGGATCTGGAGGACGACCTTGGTTGGCTACAGATCAGGAGGAGGAGCTAGGGTGGCCACCTCCCCTACCGCATCGACTCGGTGGAATAGCTCTTCTGGAGTGGGCCATAACATCTACTGAACTTCATCACAGACCCACTACCATAGAAATAATTCCTATTTTTCTTTCTACACCCGAAGGAAATCTTCACCACCAGACAGATTGGGGGCAAGACACAGACCAAGTGCCGGCAGGTTCCCGGTCTGTAGGATCACGAACGACAAACGTGGAACGAATCAAACTGCTGCTGACGCTTCCCCTCGCAAAGCACAGAGGACAAAACATTCCATGGCCCAAATGACCATACGCACTGAAACGCCATTGAAGTGTGTGTATGTGTGTGTGTGTGTGAGAGAGAGAGAGAGAGGCCATATGAGCCGCCGTGATTGACTATATTGTGAGTTTATTTTTTTCCAGGTCTTTACCTGGAGTGATTGTCCAGACCGGATTAATTATGTCCCCCAGGCAGGCAGGCAGGTGGGAGAGAGGGAGGGAGGGATGGACGACCAGCAATATCTGCAAATCAGACCCCGTCATTATCAGGATCAAATGCTTTTTAAGGATCAGTCATGTCCATCAGTCGCATGCGGCCTCCTGCCCTCAGATCTTGACTCGTCAGCCAGCCATGGCTGTTTGACGATGGGGATTTATTTCTCTTTTTATCTGGGTGAGAATCGCTTAACCTGAACCATAGGTGTGTGTGTGTGTGGGGCGAGTCAACAGGTGCCACCCAACCCCATTCTGCCTACCACCAGGGCCCTTGTACTTGGACTCTTCACCCACGTCCTCGCCTTCATCGTCACCCACGCCCGTACCTTCACCCACAACCGCACCCTCACCCACGCCCATATTCCCGCTGTCACACAGAGCCACAACCTCCCCACACCCCACGAACCAGTTGATTGAACTGAAGACTGCATCAAATGATCCGTGAGCCAGCGAGAGATAGTGACATTTTAGATTCAATGATATCCATAGAGAGAGAGAGAGAGAGAGAGAGAGAGATCTGCTTTGCACCTGCGATGCCAGTGAAAAGCTAGGAAACAGTGATGATGACGCATTATTCACAGTGAACTGCCAATTCGACTTTGAGAAGACAGCGTGATACCAAACTTTAGTTTAGCAGACTTCGACAAAATGCGCAAACTCGATTAGGATCCTGGACGTGGACACCGTTGGAAAGATGTGGATAAACTACATCCATGTTTCCCATTGAGAAGGTCAGCGTCCTTTGGAAAGGTGTAGCGTAAGAGGGGATCAAGGTCTGGATGACCGAAGATCCTAATGAGTTAATTAGGGATGAAAGAAAAGAAAGCAGGGTATCTAGATCAAGTGGCAACCAACAGGACTATGAAATGTATTTACGATTAGAAAGATATTGTGGGAAGAAAGTCAGATCCAGTAAAAAGAGACTTAGAAAGGAAAATCTCTCAGATCTTAAAGATAAACTGTAGAGAATTCTTTAGATACTTTAGAAGCAAGAAATGAGGTATATCGAAGACACTATGAGTTCATTATCAAATGAATATGGCAACTTAACAATTATACAATAAAGAAATGGAATAGAAACGAGTGTTCCGATCCAGTGTTTACTATCGAAAAGTCTTCAGATATTGGACAAGCTCAAGACGTATATCTGAATACCGAAAACGAATAATTGGACATAACATAACTACCATGAAGCGCTTGGATGTTCAGGAAAATTAGATATGGACAATGCAGTTGGTCCTGGCGATATCTTCCTCAGATCACTGAACGAAGCAAGCCAGCAGAGAGCATTTACAATTCACCAAACTATTCGACAAATCGCTACAGGAAGGGACATTGCCGAATGACTGGACGCTTGCTAATGTAACACCAGTTCTTTAAAGAATGACGAAGAGAAAATGCACTTCAAAGCGCCGTCCGATCATCCACACTTCGGTCTTAGGAAATTTCTTACAGACATTAGAGACGAGGTCGTCAGATTCCAGGAAGATAGACTGATATCCGATCAACAACATGGATTTCGAGGTAAAAGATCACGTTTAACGAATACAATTGGAGTCTTTAGTCATATATATATGTGATAACTGGGAGTCCAGTATACCCTCTGATGTTGTATACTTAAGACTTTTCAAAACATGATAGGGAAAAATATGACCTCACTGGATAGGAAATCGAACCTACGCACGGATACCACACTGGCTCACAGACAGGTAACAGTGAGTGGTATTAGATGGGGAAGCGTCCGCTTGGTTTCACGTGGCAAGTAATGTGATAAGAGTGCTGGTAAACACTAGAGCCATTTAGATTCCAACTGGAATATGAAGATTTATCTTAGACTGTCGTAGACTGCACATGTCTTCAGAGGACACTGGTCGCTCCTCAGGTGTAGCCCTAGTATAGTAGCAGTGGTGATATTAATAGTAATAATGAAAACAATTAACGGTATTTATTTCATATCTAACTTCCAATCACACTTTATTGAGGTAGCGTCAGGAACGGACAAGAAAATGGCCTCATTTGCACACGCCTGGTGTTTAGCTGTCCAGTATAAGGTCTTAAAACAAGCCCCAACCATTCATAGCCAAGCCTCAAAGACTACAATATTCCATGGTTTACCTGGACTGCTTGGAATGGCCTGGTTCAAACCATAGTGATAATAGATAATGTTAATGATAACAACAAGAACAGTTATAATGATAAAATGCTCAAGGGATGATAATAACGTTAATGGTCATAATAATTACCAAAGAGAGCAGCGACAGCTGTAAGCAACGAGGCCATCAGAGAGGGCCAACGGCCACATCTTAACGAGGAGGATTAAGGCCCTGCAACTTATTGGGGGAAACGCCGTCTTTGGACTTGTACACCCTGGTCAGTGGGAGTCGTGGAGTCGTCCGAGAAAGGGGAGGGAGGGGTTTCACCAGGGACTGGAACTGCGAGCTGGAGTTGCGTAGACGAGGGAAGGGACGGAGGAGTTAACCCAAGAGTGAGCTCTTTGGGAGGACCCTGGGTCGGGTGTTTGTGTGTGTTCGATGTCATCCTCCACGGTCAAGCTTCTGTGTTCGTGACCCTTCGCCTCACATCCCTCGAGGACTCCCTTAATGCCATCAAGTTACGACGGGAGTAACGGCTCTCACCGTCCTTTGGGTAGGTAGACATGCGCGACAGACCAGTGCAGGTTGAGGTGTGTTGTCAGGTAACAGTCCAGCAACGTGCGGATTGTTTTGGCCGTCTGGGACGGCCGGCATGAAATCCTGGAAGAAAACGGACTATAATTTAAGGAGTAAAGAAGACAGTACAGAGGCTGTGCCACTTGACCTCAGCCACGGGAGTATGTATGGTGGTCCTTGCGTCTCTCATAGGCACGGGGAACGTACATAACAGCCGGGAGGGAAAGGCCTGACTAGGCAGCTCGGATGCAAGAGTATAAACCGATCATGGGACAGTGGCTCGCAACAGTAGGTTCTTTTATCTCGTTTCACCAACTTGTTGGTGTCGTGAGGTGGTCATCAGGAAGCTGACTGAACCAGATATCTTTCCCGGTGTGTTGATGGTCGGTGTTATGTGTAGTTTAGACTGGTGGCCTCCATCCAGGTAATGGTGGGTTGGACCAGAAGACATATTACTTATTATTTTTGGAATAAATTTACTCAAAGTTTACGAACTACAGAATGTATATTTTTATTACATTATTATACAACCCGAGGGCCCCTTTTTCTGTTGGGGCTCCTGTAACTTCAGAGGCTGCGCTACTTCCAGGAGCAGGGAGAAAAATGACGTGCTCCTCTTGAGACAGGAGTTCCCGGAAGAAGTAGTACTCTCTTTCGTCAACAGACGACGACACAGCCTCGCCTGAGGTGACTGACTTTTGGCTCGCAGTGTGATCAGGAGCGTAATGGATTCGCCATCGTATGCAGGAGGAGGCTGCTGTCGGTTCGCTCCGTCTACCTGTAAACGGAATGCACAGACCGCCATAGCTCGTACCATAGCTCGTACCGTGTGTTTGTATGTGTGTGTGTGTGTGTGTGTGTGTGACGAGCGTTGCGTCTGGAACAACTACATTGTCGACTGGAGATGACTTACCTTTGGCTATTGTCTTCTACTTCCAGGTTGTAAAGTGCATATCACTTGACTGACGTACATGACGATCACTACCAGAATTATCCACTTTTTTTCCCCTCAATAATGTTACCACGATCATTGCTATGGATCTCGTGTCCG
Organism: Panulirus argus; assembly: GCA_038088735.1. Lineage (NCBI taxonomy): Eukaryota > Metazoa > Arthropoda > Malacostraca > Decapoda > Palinuridae > Panulirus > Panulirus argus. The sequence goes on from JAYMFT010423646.1 coordinate 11,436, forward strand.
TAACTCCCCTTGGGCGCCGTCCGTAACTCCCCTTGAGCGCTGTCCGTAACTTCTTTTGGGCACATCCTTGCCGTACCCTCAGGTTGGATAGAGAGAGCCTCGCTCTGTCATGGGTGTCGTGAATAATTTCTGTACAGGAGACCAGAGGGTCTGTGTTGTAGCGTCCGTAGTTCCCTGCCCTTCACACAGCACACGCACACAGTCCGTCCGTAGTGCTCTGTGCCGCGCGTGCCTGTGGCCAGGACGACCCTATGTTAAAGTAAAAAAGACTCGGAAGAGTTTAGAATCTTCCACTGTGGTGTATTCTGGGTTCCCCTCCAACCCGCGCTGCGTCCCATATCGCGTCGGTCCAGTGTTCTCATGAACCATTCCTGATCCCAGAGCCTGTTGGCGCCCCTGGAGCAGTCAGTGGACGGTCGGACCCTCTACCATCCCTCCACCACTCGTGTGTGTGTGTGTGTGTGTGTGTGTGTGTGGAGCAGAATGTCGAGGGTCAGCCGACACATTTGGCCACTGCTGGGCTGGCCTGTCATAATATTAGTCGTCTTCCTACACGAGACTCTGTCAAGTGGAAGAGTCCAAGGCTCAGTGCTTCGCGGGAGACAGACATTACATTTTCTTTCTTCCTGCGGTGGCAGAGCGGCGACAAATGGGTCAAGTACGCACATTACCTCTACGTATCAGTAACGATGACTGTAATCGTCTTTATAGCTAGTTACTCTTCCCATTCAAGCCAGGTAGCGTCAGCAACAAACGAGCATTGGCCTCACTTGCACTCTTCCACTCTTCTTTAGCTGTCGTGTATATGCAACGTATCGAAACCAGAGTCTGCTTGCTGTTCACAGCCAAGCCCCACAGACTACTCTATGGTTTACCTCGACCGCTTCCTGAGCCTTGGTTTATTAGCCCAGTGACGGCGCGGCTCCTCCCTGTACACCACGTCTCTCCCATTCGTTCTCCAGCGCACGCCCCTCACCCTCCTGAATGTTGAGGCTCCTGTTACCTCAAAGCTTTCTTTCCCCATCCTTCCATCTAGTCCTCGGATTTCCCTTCCCCATTGCATCCTACACATCTGATGCTTAGATTCTCTTTTTCAGTCTCTCTTCACTCATCCTCTCTTTATGCCTTCACATTTCAACATATTGTAGTAGGCCCTTACAATCAAAATGCGTTTACTACCAAACTTCTCTCTGACAGTTTAGATGATTATGAAAATAATGGTACTGCAACTACTACTTTTACTAATAATGATAATAATGATAAGTGGTTTATTGAATTAATTGCAGCCAAAGGCTGCAAATATATAAAGAGAACACACCCAACAGACAGTGGGGCTATGAATAAAAGGCGTGGGGTAAACAGTCTTTACACAAACACTGGGGGTGTCAGACTTGTGATTATTGATATCGTTCACACTGGTTGGGACAGGGGTGTTGCTGTAACGCTTCAGTTGCCCCTCAACCGCTGCAGGGGTAGGACGTCTCTATGTTCTGCATGTTTGTCCTCCGAGGCAAAAACGGCATTTCCCTACCTGGGGTCTGAGCACCTCGCCCATGGCTTCCACCTGTATGGCAGGGAGCAGTTTTGTTACACCCAGACTGGTTTATCCTAACTAGCGTGGACGCCTGTGAGCGAAGGTTGGGACGACAGCGTTGAATTCAACCGAGTCCCATCTCCCTTTGCTATGTTGTGCTGTCTTCGTCCTAGTCCCCTCCTCCCTCTCGCAGCTTCATCCGGGATGTGTGAGTCTGTGTAGCTTTACCTTAGGGTCAGGTTTCCTCCCTTTACCTCAATGGCCGGGGGTTCCTGATGTGGTATGGCATCTGTTTATCAATCTTGCTTGACCCCAGAGTCACAGGTACCTTCTACTACCCCCCGTGCGAGCCTCCCCGTATGGTGAGGAGTTTTGCCACATCTCCCATGCGAGTCCGACCAAGAACAGTCGTGACCCAGTACGGATAAAGCTCTCCTTCTTCCTGTACCAGACGAGGCACCACCGAGTGAACACGATTGTGTTGGCTCCGTTGGAGACAACCACCGACGTGGATTTTGCTCCAAAGAACGTCCACGTCGAGGCACCAGCGGTTCCGATAGTGGATAAGAAGCATTCTTTACCCTCGGAAACCGAAGCTGCAGCCAAATGAGAATGGCTGCTTCACTCGATGCAGAAACGTCTAAAGAACAGAATGTTTGGTTCTCGACATGATCGAGAATCAGTAGATGTCACCAGCAGCGCCAGCGAAGGCTTAGGAATGCACTTACCTCCGTCGACAGACTCTCCACAGCCCAGCGAGATTGCCATCATCGTCTTGGCATTTGTTTACTTCTAAGACTCCCACAGTCCATGAAGGAAATGGAAACTAGACAATGTTGACGGAATCAGCAGGAAAGGAAACATTTGTAGCTGGCTAGAGTGGCAGACACAGTCCACACCCAACAGTCTCACGGACACTGATGCCAACCATGTCCTTCAGAGAGAGATTTACAGCCCTCCGAGACGGGGGCGGTGGTGCCACAGAGCCTAAAGAGGCGGAACCATGTCGCGAACAACTGTTGAGCCAAGGCACCACAGAGCGACATCCCACAAGGGTTTATAACTGTAAACTTGCTCAGAGTGAGTTCGTTTTGGAGAAATGCATGACCTGTAAGCAGTTATGTATCAGGGAGTGGCATCCAGACTGCAACCCGCAAAGCTGCTTCCTTCCACCCTAGCGACCGAGGCTGCTGGCGACAGCAGACACCTGACTGTCCGGTTCCTTCAAGCGGTCCTTGCGTTGACATTACTCCCAGAGTCCAAAGTGATGTAATCCCTGAGAAGGTGTGGTAAAGGGAAGTCTCCCCGCAAACTCGAGAACTACCCGTCATACCTGGTGAACAAGTTGTGGACAACAGTATTCTCAAGGAACATAAAGTAATTAATGAAATGGGTAAAAAAAAAAAAATCCAATGAAACAGTAGAAAACTGCTAAAGAAATCTCTAGACAGCATATAGACGAGTGCGAACAGGCGCACTATTGGATCCATTTTCCGTCATAATAAACTGTGCAGGATCAGATGCGATTACGGAAAAACCAGATAAGTTAGCTAGAAGAAGGTGTCATTAATAGATTTATTCCTGGCTAAAGGTACTACTGAAGCCTTGGCCTATCTGAGTAGATGTTGAACAAGTAAATCTTAAAGTTTGTGGCCAGAGAAATGGACACACCTTCCAGAACATATGGGTCTTTGACTGAAAAAAAATTCGAGCCTTGTCGAGGCAGGTCCAAACAAGCCTTATAAGAATTGGCACAGTTTATTGGTAATGAAAAATCACCTGAAATTATGAAATCGTATCCACATTTTGCACACAGTTTGTAACATGAAACTGTAATACGCTTATGCAGTATCAACTTCGTAACAGTTTTTTTGTTTCGTCATTATCTGTCCACTGGGATCTGACAAAGACCCTTTGTGTACCGACTCTGTAATCCTTTTGCGTTACCTCTCACAGGATGAGCATGGTTTGCACACTGAACCACCCGCTGTTGGCGGCAAAATATTGAAAATTGTAGCGGGGATATAGGAAAGAGGGATATAGATGAGGTGGAGGTTCGAAAATGAAATCTAGGAACTAGGGATATCAAGTATCAGGAGGTGACGGTGGCGAGGGAGGTGCTGTAAGAAGATACAGGTGTTGGTTTGGAGAATCGGAATTGCCATAGTATTCTAGCACCCCTTGATATAGTACATAAAGAGGCTGCCGAGTGACGGTCTTGCCTTTTATACGTATCACATTGACGTTACGATCCATTCCCGACATGCAAGCCACAAGAGGAAGCGTCATGTGCTTTCAGATCTCACTACTACTAGTGGCCCTTGGAACTGGAGGCGAGTGTACACTCACTCCCCATCGGGATAATGGAGCGCGCGCGCGTGCAAAGCCGGCCCTCGACTGCCTGGCACATTAGCCCGCAAATCACTGTTCACACCCGATCGAGAGGGCGTCCAAGTGTTTGCCTCTGGAGAGGACGCTCAGCGCGGGTAGGGGGACCGCAGAGATCCCTCACATTAGCGACGGGTGATGATGCCCGGCTCTTGTTCCCGAGTGTGGGCGGGTTGCCCCTTGGCTCACACACCACACGAGTGGCTCTCATGTACCGCCGGGAACATCCGGCTGATTTGGCGTTTGATTAAATGGGATTTACCTGCAAGGTGCAGTGAGTGTGTATGTGTGTGTGTGTGTGATCAGTGGCTCCGATTACTATATGTGGATTATGTGGAGTGTTAGGCGTTCATGGGACGGTGTGTCGTTTAACATTTAAGTATTCAAACACACACACACACACAGGTAGATTCATTTGCATTGGAGGACGCGAAAGCAGATAGATACATACACATGTAGATAGATGGATAGATAGTATTCATGAAGATATATAGTCCGACTCTTGCATCCCTCAGCAGTTGTGATCTGAAAAGGGACTCGTTATGTTAGGCCATCTGATAAGGCGCTGGTTGCCGTTCGCCCACAGCAACAGTTGTTGTGACCGCTGGCTGCCGTTCGCCCACAGCAACAGTTGTTGTGACCGCTGGCTGCCGTTCGCCTACAGCAACAGTTGTTGTGACCGCTGGCTGCCGTTCGCCCACAGCAACAGTTGTTGTGACCGCTGGCTGCCGTTCAACAGCAGCAAACAACTTTGCCAACGATGACACAGCCTGAGCACGCTCGCGGCGGGGTCAGTCCCAGACCCAAGTTGTGGCAGCGACGCTGCATGCTAGAGGTGGGCATCGGCGCTCCACTAATACCAAAACAAAATTTGGGCCACGGAAATAGGTAATCATTGGTAGTAGGTGGAAAAAAAAAAGTTTATTTCTTTTCTCATAACCTCAAGAAAGTTAGATAAACGTTGCGAAAAATTACGTTTTGTAAATGTTGAAAACCAAGACAAGCGACGAGTGAGATATTCGAGGAAATTGGGTTTGGAAGAAGGGAAGGGGAATTGTGATGAGAAACCGGAATTGAAATAAGATTTCGGAAGAAGACAGCCAGGAAATGAGATTGGAAATATGCTTGGCCTGCGAGGTCTTTGGAAGGTAGTTGTAACAGGAGTCGGTCTTTGTGGTACCATTGACCAGGATAGTTTTATGTTGTCCGATTTATTGTATCAAAGATGTCCGCTCTTGTATTTATCATTTGTGTGGCCTGCTATTGTATCGTGTCTTGTGTATCATCTGGCGTCTGTTGTATTCTGTCATGTGCCATTGCGCCCTTCTGCTGTACTTTCTCGTGTATCACAGCGACCTGCTGTTGTATTCTGTATGTTATCACAGTGGCCTGCTGTTGTGTAGTCATGTATCACAGTGATCTACTGTTGCATAGTCATGTATCACAGGGGCCTACTGTTCCATAGTCATGTATCACAGTGGCCTACTGTCGCATAGTCATGTATCACAGTGATCTACTGTTGCATAGTCATGTATCACAGGGGCCTACTGTTCCATAGTCATGTATCACGGTGGCCTGCTGTTGCGTAGTCATGTATCGCAGTGGCCTGCTGTGGCATAGTCATGTATCACAGGGACCTGCTGTGACATAGTCTGTGGTACGGTATGTATTCCCTCTTTCAACCATATCTCATTTTCCTTCACTTTCATCTTGCTCCATGTCTCGGGGTTTTCCTGAACCCCGAGATCCCTGGTGCACGACACACTGCGTCACGGTCCATGTGACGCCAGTGCCAGGAGCGTCCCAGGGAGAGGGAGGGCGGGGCGATGTGACGCGTATGGTAGACCCGTGCCCCCTGCAGGTGGGTTGTGGTGGTGGCCACATCTGCCCTGGACAGGTGCCTTTGAACGCGAACGGTACGACCCTTGAGCACGACGCAACGAGACTTTTGCGTAACGACATGACGACCCTTGGATTCCTTTGGCGAGATAAGGTCCTCGACGAGACTTGTACTCCTTTTAGTCCCTTGGCAAAGGTGACGTCTCGCTCGTGATTTATCTACTTGCAGGTGCAGAGTGGTGCGCCATATATATATATATATATATATATATATATATATATATATATATATATATATATATATATATATAT
>JAYMFT010423656.1:0-17508 GCA_038088735.1 Panulirus argus
CACACACACACACACACACACACACACACACACACACACATATATATATATATATATATATATATATATATATATGTGAGTGTTTTTTTTTTTTTGTATGTTTTTGTGTGCGTGAGAGCTCGAACATCGTCCACTGTAATCTCAGAGATTTATTTGATACCATTATCTTTATTAATCTATGAAGCTCCCTCGTCAGGTCATCTGATATACCGGCAGGTCAATGCACAGGTCACAGCAACGCCTTACTGAATTCGGTCCAAGACTCCTCCACATTGTGCCTTACTGGCGAGCTAGTCAGGTTTTTCATCTCCATCTCCGTCAGATCTGACAAAAAAAAACAAATCCTCTCATATGTGATCAGAAACCGAAATCTGAGACTAATTCGTTTTGCCAATGGTCGCGCAGCCGGGCAGGCAGCAAAAATCATGGCTGAAAGTTGAGGTCAATTGATTCATGTTTCACGTTACTCTGGCATATCGCGAATGAGAACCACTTTAGTGTGTGAGGAGCTCGTCTGTAAATAAAAGATATAAACTGTGGCCAAAAATTCTCTCCTCAGATTTGTTTTAAAAGAAGAGGAAAGAAGACTTAATGAAGTGTTTTCAAGGCTATCCTGTTTGTACAGGCGTGGGTGCTCTCCTGTCAGGGTAGTGCGGCTAGTTCCATCGTCGGTGCGGGCATGTCCCGTCCTTCAGACGTGGTTGATGTAAAAACCCTCACTTCAAGCTAACCACTGCCATCTTCGGTACACGTACAACACCTCTGATCCAGGGTATATAACACCCTCGGTACACGCCTGACTCCTGTGACGTTATCTGAGACATATGAACAGTCTTCACTTAGAAACTCGTTTTATAATATTTCTATTACATAGAAAAGTCTGGCTGTGCCTTTGCAATACTATTTTTTTTCTTTTTTCTTAAACACAGCGGCTAGAAAAACATGTTTGTAAGTATCTGCGAGGCTATACAAACCTAAAGAACGTTGGCTGAAAGCAAAAGTCTGTGTCATGTTCAAATATGTATAAAAGATCACTCTTGCTTGCATTCTCTCATTTTGCACTTGTGTATGAGAGAGTAATAAGGTGACTCGTGGACGACAAGATTGTACGCAAAACCGTGGCATGAGTCAACATCGAGGCTGACCGGAGTAAACCCTGCAAGAGGCTCCATCAGGACCGGTCCAGCCCGGGTCACCTGCAGCCTCGCCTGGGCGGCCCACGGCCCTCACACAAACAAACTCCCGCACCTGCAGCCAGGACACAGATCCCAAACCCTTGGAGTCTCGATACTGAGTGTTCTGATCCCCTGGGATGGTCCCAGCTCACTGAAAGGCTGTTGGCCTTGAAGGGATCTAGACGTGGATCTGATGCTGACTTTAGTGCTTGGTGAAGCTCCATGACTGTAAACACGACTGCGCATACTTTGGTCTCGCCTTGCCTGGTGCAGGTTTGGTTCCTACGCGTTATATTGTTTATCTGGCTGGAATGATGATAACAAGGCCACTTGATATGAAAGAAAATTTATGCAAAGTCTATGCCAATTGTAAGTTTCAGGGAATCATAATAACTGTAGTTTTTCTAAATCAGTATTAAGTCCTTCTCTCTTTTAACGTTAATCAGTTTCGGAGAGAAATACAAGAAGTATGAACCCCCGTTATCCTCTCGTGGAGGGACGGTGTCTGCCAGACGACTCGACTGTGCTATATGTACAGCACAGCACCTCCTGCGGTGGCACTAGCTTCCTGCTGGCGAGACAGGACACTGGCGGCTGCTTGTCACTAGTATCAGACTCAACTTTTATGGAGCACAAGGACACTTTACCCACCTTCTCACTGCTGAATTTGTGCCGTCTAATATGGCTTCGAGTTCCTTTCAAGGTGTCGCGGCAAGGATGGCCGCCTCGGACAACAAGGCAGATACTTGTCACAGCTCGATGCTCTTACCGTCCATGACTTAATATATTGCTGTGTTTTTTTATATTGCACACCTTTGATCAACATCTTGACAGACCTACAAGTAGATTACGTTATCGGGTTTCGTCAGGTAATGTGCACACTAGCATCAACTTCCCAAATCATTTCTTCCATCAGCCCATCAGAAAATGCATCCCGCGCAACCCGGCTAATCTCTCAAATGTGACCTCCTTAATCTATTTCCAAGCCTCCTCTTGAACCGCGTATGATGCCTGCTGTCCTACCACCTTCACAGCCTGCTGGCCTATGTACTTCAGAAGCATCCGACCTGTGCCTTCCGTAGCTGGTCAGCCTACTCCCATGATGGATTATGCACTCCATACCCTGCCAACTTGCACTCTTACCCTTACTGGCCCAGGCAGGCCCCAGGCTTCGATCTGCACATTCCCCAACCTGCACACCAGATCGCCCCACGGACTTGCCAACCTGTAAATGGAAACTTCACACTCTGTCGATCTGCATATTACAGAACTTTTCAATCTACACACTCAGTGGGCATCCGATCTGTACGCTTCAAAACCTGTTGCACTATGCATCTCACGGTCAGGCGAGATGCATTCTTTATAACCTGCTTGTATATGCATTTCAATGGCAGCCAGTGTGTACAATGCATCACCTTCTGAACTTTACACTGCCAAGGCTTCTGACCTGTATATCCTACTCGTAACCTATACATCTTTTCTGTCTGTACACTTCCAGAACTGTAAACCTTAATACTTCAGCCTTCCAACCTGTACACTCCACTACTTGCTGACCTCGACTGGGAGTCTGCATAGCGTGCTGATTTGTACCCACACATCCTCAAAGTCTACATATCGTATATCCTAAGGATTTGTAACTATATCCCCATGCCGTTGTGCAATGGCTCATATTGATATATAGGATGTTATTAGGCTTCAATAACATCATTTTGTGTCTCTGTATGACACTGTCCTTCTGTAATGTCACCAGGTCTTATAAGCAGTTTTATAGTGGTACTTCTGGCCTAAAACCAATGGCCGTTTTTCTGTCTCTCTTTCTTTCTGTCTGTCAGTCTTTGTATCAGTCTGTCTGTCTGTTTGGTTTATATGTGATGCAGTAGGGCAATATCAGCAAGTCAGCCTCTGAGATTCAACAGCATCTGGTGTCTAGGAATATGGCGGGAAAATATCAGTTGTCCAGTCATTAGGGCACAAGAGCATCATGTGTCAGGTGGTGTGGCAGTCCAGTGCTCATGCTCTCACATACACATCCACACGAGCAAAGCCAAGATACTAAATGAAATTAAGAGACGGGGCAGCACGAGTATAATCTCTCTTCCCGTAACACCCAAATAGTAATCACACACACACACACACATTCTCGTAAAGCTCCTCAAGCTTGCACATAATAACACGCGCTTCAGTTTACTCGTTAACCAATTCTGCAGATTTAATACTCGTACCAAATCTTTATTCTCGGCTCGTATAACATTTTTGTCGTAAAACATGCTGGAAGTTCATTCCTCTCTGTTTGTAAGCAGATGTATTCTCTCTCTCTCTCTCTCTCTCTCTCTCTCTCTCTCTGTAGTCTAATAATTTGTCTTCAGTCTTCCGAGAATGCAAACTTTCTGTAGCCCCTTCCGACCTTCCACACTAATCTCATACTTCATTTATTGGATGGTTATGTTGGATTAACCTTTGAACAACCTTTACCAACAGTAAAGCGGCTAGAGATCAGGCCTAGTGCCTAAGTTATGACCAGACATTGAGGTTGATGTAGGATTCAGAATATTGGCCAACGCTTGATTCACAGACGTTCATAGAAACGTGTCTCGTAAATGTACAGATTTTATCTACCTTTATGTACGATGCACAAGTCTATGTATGTATGTATGTATACATGTTTGACTGACACACACACACACACGCACCACTGTATATGAGAGCAGTCACCTCATCTGGTCTAACTGTGCCAAATATACCAAGAATTTTCGAAGCCAGAGTTGGTCAGGTGGCAGGCTGTTTATGTGTGCCTGGCTAGCCTAGGCAAAGTTCGACTTAGGGACTTGCTCCCACAAAGCGAATCACATGCGAGACGCTCGCTTGTGTCTTATCTCCTATATCACCGCCTGTTCCACAGGAAAATAACTCACTTTATTACCGAATAAATGCCAAATCCTCCTTGGACATGCATACCAATCATCCTATAACCTATGTTAAGAGGTGAGAATGATTAGGTATGATAACAATAACCATTAAACTTGACACGTAACAAGGCCACTAGAAGCAGTTGCCTTGTAAGATGAGAATTATTACCAATATCTGCTTAGTGACCTGGTTAGCAGAGGCAGACTTTCAGTGCAATGAAGATGATTATTGTTAATAACATGGTGGCCAGGTCAGCATCAGGCGTGGCTATGATTAGGACAATCGCTAGTTGTAGCATGGCGACCACGTCTGTACAAAACGTAGCTTTGATAAGAATAATTGCTGGGTGACCAGGTCAACTCATCTAGTTTCGGCGACGGCAGGAATTCCGAGTGTAACAGCCACCATACAGGCACTGCCGATGGCGGTCAAGTTTGTCTACACCCACCAGAGGATTCAGGGTGTCAGTGGTGGCATATGTTGTAATATGGGAATGGCAGATGATCTGTGTTGCATATGGGAGTGACAGACGCCATATCTTATCATGTGAGAGTGAGGAATGATATGTATTTTCCTATGGCAGTATATCTGTCATGTATGAGGACGTCAATATGTTTAGGTGATTTTTTTGCCATAGGTCAACAATTGCCGTATAAAGTTTTGCCGTGCGGAAGAGTACATTATGCGTTGTATGTTGTTCTGTTGCAGAATGCAGTGCATGAGATGCCATTTGTGCCTTACAGTACTTGACCTGTTACTAGGGAGAAGTGGGCTCACGGTTAGCTGGATTTGCCACGAACAAAAAGCTGGTTCATGGTTTCATAACCTGCCTCTGGGGAGCTGCACACTGGAATTCCAAAAGGGAAAAATAACATGACGTTTATGGGAGGCAAAGCATCACAGTCAGCTAAAACAGACGTCCCACACACATCAGTGAGTGTTCGTTTGGTGTGTAAGAAAATGAGCTTTTTACAGCAATGGTCGGAAGTATACAACTGGCAATAGAAAGGCTCCTTCCGTTTCCATTCAGCCTCTCCTTCTCCGTATGAGAGATTGACAAGAGGCAACATTAGGGAACCATCCGCTGCCTCCTCTTCTTTGACCCTAGTCTGTTATACTCCATTTTTCTTTTTCACTCCCTCTTTCTTGAAAGTTTTCCCTCGACGTGGATTGAGTTCGTACCAAGAGGATGTATGGAGGGCCTGGAGACGGTCATGAGTCAGCGCCAACAGCCGTCCATCAGGTGCGGTCACTATACGCCAGGCCAGCCCGGCGCCGTCGCCTCACATAGCTCGTCCCTCAGCTTGCCTCCTTGAGGGGCGCTTCGTGTTCCTGCTCCCTCATTCACTCCTTCCTCGCCTTATGCGTCCAGGCCGACGCTCTATAACCTGTTGCTGCACATAAACCAAGAGGCTTCTGAATGACTTATTGATTAGCCGAGCGTCAATCTCTTTGCACCTGTAGAACATTTTTTCTTGTAGGAATTTTCTTAGGCAATTTCTTACAAATTAGTGGAATAAGTTCCCACTTAAGCATTTGAATTTGGAGTACTTTCACTCTCTATTTTATAACTTAACTGTAGGCAAAAAATCCACATTCTTTATTGTAGTTTGTTGTGGAAGCATTTGATAAATCTCCAACCACTTCAGAGTGAGTGCAAGACTTGGATGAACTGAGCCAAGAAGAAATACCTGACGGTATACAGTTATCCCATCTGGCAATAGCTAAAGTTCACGAGGATTCTGGAGAAGGTTTCACTCTGTCGGGCAAGATGTGCTGATTCACTGGCTGTCTCCGGGATGGTGTCGCAAGACGCGACGGGTGCACGAGCGTCTCATGACCAGGGCGACCGCTGGCTGGCTGGTTGGCAAGCCACCGCCATCGATAAATCATTCGCCTGTTTATACCCAGCTGACGCTGTCTGACCATAGCAGCTTACCCAGTTTTTTCAAGTATCCAAAATTGAAGACACCCAGGAAATTCATGTGTGGTGCGAGTTGTTGAGAGTCAGTGAGGCTGTAGGTCAGAAAGAGATACTTAACGCATATGACGTGTAGTGAAAAGTGAGGTCATAGTGAAGACTTCGAAGGGAGAGGGAGTGGGCTGAAGAGATGCAGGGAATAGTGGATTGGAGAATTGTAGGAGTTTGAGAAATAACATAGATCATTTGAGAGCGATAGTTAGCACCGAATCTATAGATATGTATGTTTAACTGAAACATGGATGAAATCAGAAGACAGGGAACTGTTGTCAGAGTCTTCTGTTAATGAATACAGACTTTACACGACTGATAGGAAGGAGAGCAGAGGAGGTGGGGTAGCACTGTATATTAGGGATAATATTAAAAACTGTAGCAGGAGTGACATTAAAGTAACAAAAATTACAGAATCGATTTGGGTTGAAATGGATGAAAACAATGAAAGGTTATTATTAGGAGTATTATACAGACCCCCCAGATAAGATAGTCTTAGGGGGAAATTTTTATGGGACGAAATTAGGAAGGCTTGTGATCAAAATGTATGTATTTTAGGTGACTTCAACTTCAGTACAATTAACTAGGAAGATAATACAGATGTTGAGTCAGAGGAATTCATGGAGACATTCCAAAATTGTTTTATAACACAGCACATTTCCGAGGGTCCAGGAGTGATAATATTTTAGATTTGTTACTGGGAAATGCAAAAAACCTTATAGATGAAGTTAAGGTGGGAGGACAGTTAGGTAATAGTGACCATAAGGAAATAAGATTCAGTGTAATGAAGGATGTGAAGAGGAAGGAGAATGAAATGTTCGTTCCCGACTTTCGTAAGGCCAACCTTGCTGGGCTACGTAGATACCTTGCTTGTGTTGATTGGGTGGTCTAAATGAAGGTAGGGTGAGGTCAGACGGGGTGGGGTCAGGTCAGTCAGGTGACTCAGATCAGCTTAGCGGAAGTGTCAGGTCGGGCGTGGGTGAGGCAAGGGAGACCGTTAATAGCGTGGAAGTTTCCGTAGAAATGTTCCAGGTAACAATCAAAACGGGACAAGAATCGAATATTCCAAATAGGCAATATAGGACTAACAATAATGACCCAAAATGGCTAAATAGTAGAATGAAATACCTTATAAAGCAGAAGAAGGGCTTGTAAAACAAGGCAAAACGGGGAGAAGCACAGTTTAGTGATCAGCGAACGCAAATCAAGAGAATGCTAAAATCAGAGATCGGGAAGGCTAAGAGAAATTACGAAATTAAGAGAGCTAACGAAGCAAAAAACAATGGCAAGGAATCTTTTCAAATGTACAGAGCGAAGGTTAAGGAGAAAATTGGAATTATCAAATCTCATTCTGGTAGATTAGTTGACAGTGAGATTGAAATGTGTGAAGTCTTAGATGATCACTTCATATCAGTATTTACGCAGGAGGAGAATACAAACATTCCGATACCACAGCAAATTTACAGGGGGGACGAAAGCGGGAAGCTATGCGATATAGAAATAAATAATTTTATATTTCTAAACAAAAAGAACGATTAAAAGTAAACAAGAGTCCTAAGCCAGATGGCATTTATGCGAGGGTCTTGAAAGAATGTAAGGAGGAAGTGAGTGTTCCGCTTTTAGATATGTTCAAACAGTCTCTGCAATCAGGCTTAGTTCCTAAACAATGGAAGACACCAAATGTCGTTCCCATTTTTAAGAAAGGGGATAGATCAATTGCCTCTAATCATCGTCCTATCATCTCAATATTCTATTGTGGGATTTTTCCTTGAATCAATTATAGTGGACAAAATACTTGGAGAAATATGGTCTCATTAGGGATTCACAACATGGGTTTACAAAAGGGAAGTCATGTCTCAGGAAAACTTCTCTCCTTCTTTGACAAAGTACATGAAACTGTTGATCAGGGTAAAAGTTGTCATAATGGATACTTAGACTTAAGCAAGGCTTTTGACAGAGCACTTCATGGGCGTCTGCTCAGAAAGATAGTGGCACTCGGCATCGGGGGTTGTGTATTCAATTGGATTAGGGCGTGGCTCACTGACAGAGAACAGAGAGTATGCACCGACGGAGTTGCATCGGACTGGGACAATGTAGCCAGTGGTGTTCCTAAGGGGTCAGTCATGGGACCGCTCTTGTTCGTTATATATATTAATGATTTGGACATGGGAATAACCAGCGACTTAAGTAGATCTGCCGATGATGCATATATAGGGGCCGTAATAAACTCAGATGAAGATTCGGTGAAATTGCAAAGGGACTTATATAGATTATCAGAGTGGGCGGGTACATGGAAAACGGAATTCACTATAGATAAATGCAGAACACTTAGTGTGAGTAAAGGCAGGAACACTAATTACAAACTAGATAATATCACCATCGGTAAAACAGAACGCGAAAGAGATTTAGGATTAATGGTGAGCAAAAAACTTTAACCACGGCAACAACGTATCAAAGTGAGTAATAAAGCTAATAGGATGTTAGGGATCATTAATAGGACTGTTAACAATAAAACTCCTAGAGTATTATTGCAAGTTTATATTGCGTTGGTGAAACCACATTTGGATCATGCGGTACAGTTTTGGGCTCCATACTATGCAGTTGATATAGATTGTTTAGACAGAGTGAAAAGGCAAATGCCAAAAATGATCCTTGGAATTAGAAACCTCACTTATGAAGAAAGGTTAAAAAGGCTGAATTTACACTCACTTAAGAGGAGGAGGGCAAGAGGGGATATGACTGAAGTTTCTAAATGGGTTAAGAACATCAATAAAGGTAAATTGAATAAACTTCTAAGAATGGCGCCATCAAAGAAAACAAGAAATAATGGATTTAGATTAGAAAGAAAAATAGATTTAGGTCGGATGTGGGGTAAATATTGGTTCGGGAATAGGGTGGTAGATTTATGGAATAAGTTGCCAGGTACAATAGTGGAAGCTAGGACTTTAGGTAGCTTTAAAAGAAGGTTGGGTATGTTTATGAGATCAGTCGGTTGGATGTAGGGTGGACAGACTCAAAGCCTGCCTAGCATGGGCCAATTGGCCTATGCAGCGTCCTCACTTCTTATGTTCTTATGTAACCCGAGCTTAACGTGCAAAGGAAGAAGATATATTTTCACAGGATCAACAAGAGGATGATTGGTGACATTCTTCTCCCATAATGATTTTACTGTAATGATTTTTCTTGTCCCGACTGTCCCACTCACAGAGGAAACAACAGAACTTCGCGTAACCAAGTTGCATTCCGAGTGAAAGTGCCACAACCTTCAGGTCACCACACACATTCCACTTAAAGTCCCCAGACTTAATCTTTTCCGAGAGAAGCTTCATGTTATCATACGATTCCTTCATGTTAGCTTCTTATCTCTGAGGGTGAGAGGTTGATGGGTGAGGTTGTCCTGTATGGTTGAGGCTGGGGAGGTTATTGTTCCTGGATGAACGCAATGGATGCTTCACACGGAGAACTTGAGCCAAGGTAACATATCTAAGTGTCAGAGTTTTTATTTCGCTTGTCGTGTTGTTGTTTTTTATCCAACAGTTTACTAAAGCCTTAATATCATGGGGCTTCAGGCCATCCGTGGGAAACTTCTTACTCTGTTGAAGAATGCGTATTAGGTAACCAACCATCTGAGAATTCATCTAATGCCTAGATGGTGGAAATGGGACTACGAAATATACCTCACCGAAGAGGAGGAGGCTGTGCATTTAATAAGCCAATGTGGTATACAGAGACATGGATGACACCTCACTTCTTTATTGAGGACAAGATGCTACATGTGGTGCAAAAGCATGAGGTGTAGTAGGACGAAGATCCTTCGGTGATGCTGCAGGAGAATTGAGAGTATTTCGGGACTCGTGTAGGAGGGAACGAATTAGGGTATCATAAGACGCATTCAGGCGCAATCTGTGTCTGAGAGTGGGGGACTTCCTGACTGCCATCATTCATGTCCAGGAATACATAAAGACAAGATGGGTCAAACATGCCGTTAGCGTTAATTGTTTGGGAGCAGCAAGAGTCAAGTCTACTGGTAAGGTTATAGGAAAAGGGAGAGACAAACGTCACTCGAAAAACCAGCAAAAAGGAAGGAAGTTTCGTAACGATTAATCCTTAAGGATGCTCTCCACAGGAAAAGCTGTGGGAAACAGAAGCCAAACACCTGCCATAGCTCCTGCTCACGGGGTCAGCTCACGAGAGCAGTGGGGATCTCGGCAACATCATAGGAGAAGGAACAGGAATAGATGAAAAGAGGTGAAAGTAAGAGAGCTGACAGGACAGAACGTTTCTGATTACACTCTCTCTAGGAGAAAGGTGGAGAAAAAAAGCACTCCAGACATACGAGCAGTACTTCATATTGGAATGAATGTGACCTTGTAAATACAAAATAACTGCTCACAGCTTTTGAAAAGCAGATTTTTAGATGTTCATTATGTGAAGTTTCCATTCTTGAATGGAATAGTTGTGCTGAACTAATTCATGTTGGTTGATTCATAATATTTTGAAGGTGAATGATAGGACTTGAGTAAGATTTAGAAAGATATATGGTTAGAAAAACTGAAAGCATGAAGTAGGAATCTAGTTTTCTTAAATAGTTTGGAGAAAGTCTTCTTCGGGAGAATCATGATAAATCTTAACAGATAAACAATCCTAAGTGCGAAACTGGTGGATAAAGGAACTGGACACTTGGATTTGTTGCTGTTACTGGTGTTCGACTGCCATAAACTAACCAATCACAGAGCATCATTTCTATCGCAATCTTGGCCTAAGCGAAACTGTCTGCTTTACTGTGTATTCTAACGGCGATATGCATTGCTCCCAAAGCTTTCCTTGCTTCTGTCTCCACCCCATGGACACCTCTCTCTTGCCAAGCGTCCCTCTTCCTCCAGATGTGCCAGAAGGAAGTGTTGTGGTTTCTGACGTCAGCTCCGTGCTTACGTAGCCTTACTTGTAGGACACGGCCGGTCTCGCCATCATGATTTTTCTCACACCTGCTGCATGAATGCAGATCTCGTATAGTGTAGCTATCATTCTTGCTGTTGTGTGCCTCTTCATTACGCCTCACGAGGTTTCCTATCGTTAATCCAAATATGGTTGTTACGTCCACGAATGTTGTTCGTAAAACTCTGTTATGTGTGTTGATTTTTTTCTTATGTTGAAGGCTCCAGTCACGGACAAAAGTCCACATCAAGGCCGGACCCTAATTTGAAATATAGAGAGAAATAAGAAGGGGGAAAAACAGACAGGGGATGTATTTACGAATATCTGAGAAAGTGAAAGATCTATCTCTTGAAATGAGCCAGGTCATAGTTATTGATTCTGTCGTCGTTAGTATATCTTCTATTTAATAGAAATACTCTGTGAACAGCTTAAAGGAACAATTTCACGTATTATTTTTTTCCATGATTTGTTTTGTCTTTAAAAATCTTGAAATTTCGTGAAACGTACCAGACATCTTGCTGACGCCAAAAGGAAGGCGACTGTACCGGCAGATGGGAGTGGCTGCAGTGACTGTAGTCAGCATTCATCATCTTCGTGAGTCGGTAAAGGTCCTCTCCAGTGTCCATGTATGTCTGATACGTTGCTCTTGATTTTTTCTCTAGCCAGAGAAGCTGCTTGGTGTGAAGAGTTGACCACCTTGGGCTCAGAAGCCACTACTCACCTGGTGTCACCGAAAGATAGACATGGCCGTCCCGCCTTGAGAGATGACCACGACAGAGAGGAAAAGTCATTATCTGACTTGAAGGCTAATCATAATTGTTAAGTCGGGCCATCTTCTCCGGGTGGTCGGGGCCTCATACATAGGAGACAGGACTCTCCCACAACACTCGCTACGTCCTCTCAAAAAGCTTCCACCTCTGAATCACCCCTTTATCATATTCCTTTCTCTTCTCTGTTCACACACTCTCGTATTTCACAGTGCGACAGCTGCTTAGTTTTCCTTCACAATGTCACCTGCCCAGAGCTCACTTCCAAACACGGTGCTGGAAACCGTGGATACGAGTAAAATCTGATAGTGATGTTATCTTGGTGGCGGAGGTGGGATCGTCTGGCATGTGTGGAGGGCAGGAATGGTTGTGCCTGTGTGTGAGGAGGACGCTGAGACAGCATAGCCGGATCCAGAGCCACAGCCCAGGATACCTCGCCTTTGTGCAGTCGTCCGACGTATTCATGTCTGCTGTATCATGAAACCCCTAAGAAAAAACTCTGCAAATCTGAGTTGGGGCATCAGAGACATTTTGTGTCCGCTGAGATCAAAGTTTGTGATGAGGTCAAAATCCTTGCATCCAGATTTAGCGAGAAGGATATCATTTGTTCCTTATGAGGAACTCGCCAGTGATTTATACCTTTGTAACCATGAGGTGGTGGCAGCATCCTGCTGGCCTACCGCCACGAAAGTGTCAGCCACACGTGATGGTCACTCGAGTGGCGGTCGCCGCCTCGCCGTGCTCTTACATCCGGCAACGGTTCGTGTTCTCGTCCGTGTACCCTGTCCTGCGTACCGTCCCAGTGTGTCCTGCGCAGCCTGATGCATTATTCAACTTGAACCGTCTCACTGTACCTCTACCCTGGCGCACCCTGCTCTTTGCTTCGCTCTTGCGCATCGCGCAGAGTGGATCTTCCTGACACGTCGTGTCCCAATGCGCCCTGCCCAGGGAACCATCCTGATGTCTTACTGCACCATCTTGCAGTATCATTCACGGCCTTGGTCGATCATACACCGATATAGTATACCGCACACCACCCTGGTATACATTGCGTTACCCTCATTCTGATGTATCTTACACCACCCTGCTGTGTTATCTTAGCCTCAGTGTGTCATATGCCACCCTAGCCCCGGTGTGTCACGCGCCATCCTGGCCCTAGTGTGTCAAGCACCATCCTGGTCCTGATATGTCATGCAACATCCTGGCCCTGTTGTGTCATGTGCCATCCTTGTCCTGGTGTGTCATGCGCCATCCTTGACTTGGTGTGTCATGAGCCATCTTTGACCTGGTGTGTCATGTGTCATCCTAGCCCTGGTGTGTCATACAACTTCCTGGCACTGTTGTGTCATGCACCATTATTGACTTAGTGTGTCATGCGCCACCCTGGCCCTCGTATGTCAAGCAAAATCCTTGTGCTGGTGTATCATGCAACATCCTGGTCCTGTCGTGTCATGTGCCATCCTTGTCCTGGTGCGTCATGCGCTATCCTAGTCCTAAAATGCCATGTGCCATCCTTGTCTTAGTATGTCATGCGCCATCCTGGCGTTGGGGTGTCGTGCACCATCCTTCCCCCAGTGTGTTGTACTCCATCCCGACCCTGGTATGTCATGTGTTATGAGCCTTCCTTGTTTTGATTTCAAGTGCTATCCTTGTCCTGGTGTGTCATGCGCTCTTCTGGCTCTGGTGAGTCATGCACTATCATTGTCCTAATGCGCCATACCTGTCCTGATGTGTCATGCATCATCCTGGCCCCGTTGTGTCATGCGCCATCTTGGTCCTCGTGTGTCATGCGCTGTCCTTGTCCTAACGTGTCATGTGCCATACCTGTCCTGATGTGTCATGCGCCATCTTTGACCTATTATGTCATGTGCCATCCTTGTCCTAATATGTGACGTGTGTCATCCTTGTCCTGATGTGTCATGTGCCATCATTGGTGTGTCTTGCACCATCCTGGCCCTGGAGTGTCATGTGCCATCCTGGCCTTCGTGTGTCATGCATCATCCTGGCCTTGGTGTATCATGTTCCACCCTTGTCCAGGTGTGTCATACAACATCCTGGCCCTGGTGTGTCATGCAAATCCTGTCCCCGGTGTGTCAAGCGCCATCCTGGCCCTGGTGTGTCATGCGCCACCGTGATGTGTCATGCACTCTCCTGGTGAACCTTACAATGCCCGAAGTGTATCATGCATCACCATATAGCGTCATGCACCGTCTGCTGTATTGTCCATCATCCTGAATTTTCATGCTACTAACTGATATATGCTCCATCATCCTGGTATATCATGTCCCACACAATTACATCATGCAGTAACGTAGTACATCATGCACTACGTACAGCATCATGTAATACCCTGCTGTGTCATGCTCTACCCTAGAGCATCCTGCAGTAAGCTGGTGTATTATGAAGACCGTACAATAACGTTGTCAAACATCTCCAGGAAAAAACCATTCGTAAAGTAGGATTTGGTCTCCGGATTTGCGAGATAACTTTCTTGAGCCATCAGCATCACATTCACTTTAAGATTTAGGAAGTGGGTGAGTTACGAGTGAGGGAGAAAGAATGAGACGATAAAGCATCTAAATTAGAATTAGCTATAAGGTAATCCTTCAGATGAGGTAATTCGTGCCTAGTGGGACTATCTGGGTGGTGTCTAGATCTGTCTTTACATTCAGATTCATGCTAACTTAAACTGGATTTTCTCTCGGTATCGCGTCTTGCCTTACGTGTTGTCAATGTAGTCTGATCCTAGACATTTGACATTATCCGAAACATATTCAGTTTGGCTGACGGAGACGAGAGTCCAGAATCATCAATTCGTGGTTGAATTGTCAGTGTTCTAAAGCCACCCTGTCTCAGCTGGCCAGTCATGTCGCAAGAGGCCGGGTAACTGAGCTGCACCTTTCAAACATTCCTCCATTGCCAAAATCTTAGCCTCAGATGTTTGGGCATCCTGAGGCATTACGTTATTTTGATGTATGGGAGGAGATGTAGATAACATGTCCCTCCATTTCACAGGGAGAGTAAGGCACGAGCCACGACGCAGGCGAACTCCGCCACCCTATCCTGCACCGTCACCTGAAGTCACTAGAAAAACATCGCGTTTGTCAGTTTTGTTTGCCATGGCTTTTGGAAGTGGATGCTCAAACATTTGACTTGTGACAGGAACTTTTGGAGGAAGTGTGACCCTGTTGTCACTCCTTTCTTTTTGGGTATATGTTTTATTTCTACTCTGGGCAACTGAAAAGATTGTTGTGGGTGTAGGAGGTGGCAACATCGCCCGTGTCTGTGTATTTATGCTAGTTAGTGTAGAAACTGTCTCTAATATGACCTATGTACACAGGCATACACGTGTCTGAGCTCTAGTGCCACTAAATGGTTCTATGCCAGTCACTTAACATGTTACGCTAACAAACAAATCTTAACCAGTTCTCGACTCATGCAGGATATGTTTTAACGCTTGGCTATTACGGAGGCCTTGTTGAGCATCTAACTGACTAATGTTCATTGACAGGTTAGTTCTAGTACCGTGGCTAGCCCGGTGAGACGCTAAGATTGTGTTCTGTCTGTGCTGACACAGACAGAGAAATCATGTATGCCGGGGAAAAGGGAAGGACTGTTCCTGAAAGCAGTCTATGGATGTTGTGGGGATATAGATTAAATTCTGAAATTTGATGGCAGTTAGTGCAGGTACTGAAAACCATGGCCTTAACTAAGGCCGTCAATTTATTTCATTTCTTTTTTTTTCTTTCGAAAGCTTAGAGACTCGCTGAAAAAGAAATGTGATCAGGATTCCAGAATTAAGCTTTGACGAGACTATGTCTATGTATATCCACGTTGAGTTTCAACTCCATTTGGCTCGGAATTTAACCTCTGACAAACGGTGGACAGATGACGAGAGAGAGCGTTAACAGTCAGTCCTCCAAGTGAGACGATGATCTCTTAGCAAGGAGAAGGTCTTCGCCCACCCGTGACCACACAGGCAAGAGTGTCCGGTACTGTAAGATCAAACCGTTCTTTTGGTGAGGCATTACACTCTGATGCGAAGACGGAAGACATATGTTGTAATCAACCCATAGAAAATCCTCTTATTAATGATTCCGAACCCAGTCTTTGTGACAACCATTATAAGATTAGCCCAGTGCGGTCTGAAAAAGACTCTTTGTGACATCTGTAATCCTTTTGCTCTACCGCTCACGCGATGAGCATGGGGCGCACAATAATCTTGCCGGCACAAATAAGTCTCAAAATTCTTTCCTTGTTGACATGTCAGGTCGGAATATATTGTGAATACATCTCCAGTAAGCTCAAAAGGTGCCACATATACACAAAGAGGACGGAAGGACTCGTATTTATTCACCTCACAACCAGCGAGTAGTGTAGGCATTTTGACCACCCAGTGGACACAAAACATCCACACAGACTACCCGACCGACCACGTTTGGAAGGGCAGTAAGCCCATTGGTCGCCGCTTTGAGAGTTTGATTCATCAGAAACGCATCAGTTCAGTTTGGACGAAGAGCAGGCTATGGCAGAAGAGACTTCAAAATCAGTGTATGGAATTCTTAAGCCGATGTAAGAGTATTATCAAACATTTATTCTAAGAAAAAAAAGCAATTATTCTGCCCATTATTCTTCTCAGCTTTATAATCCTATGGAAGATGTTTTTGCGAGTCCATTGGTGATCATTATTCTGCTCAAACTGCAGGAAAACTGCTACCACTCGTCCTTGCCCGGTCATTATCGTTAATTAAAAGAGACGCCCATCGCTCATCATCATCTCTGTGTCGTATCCAAGGTTGCTTCAGTCGTTTAAGGACATAACTCATTACGTGGCCTTCCATTTTTCTTTCTTTTTTACCATCAGTGAGTTTTATCTCTTTTTTCTTGTGACGAAGGAAGGTCACAACCTGTTACTATGGGACCTGTGCCCCACGTCCTGTCAGGCCTACGAAAACCCCAATCTTCTGGAGGGCAAGTCATGCCTAAACGTAGTCTTGATTGGAAGCCTCGAAGGCCGCGACCAGCCAGTCTTCTGCCTTAACGCTACTCGGCCACAGTTTTCATCAGTCATCATTAAAGCGTAGATCAATTAAGGCTCGTTGTTAGCGCAGTGAACTGCTGTTAAGAAGCGCGGCCAGCTCTTCCTCCAGGTCTAATGATGGATCGCACCTGACTTGCAGATTCAGAACTATGGGCCAATTTCCCTGCAGTTCACTTGATTTGGCCCACCTTACCCGAGTGATTAGCGTGGCCCACGCTATCTGCAGGATTATCAGGTGGTCCACCCTACCTGCAAGATTCCTGGTGGGGCCACTCCCACATGCAGGATTACTAGTGTGGCCCACCTTACTTCCAGGATTACTAGTGTGGCCCACTCAAGCTGCAGGATTACCGTTGTGGCCCACAATAAAACGAGACTCACTTGTACAAGTTCAGCCATCCTGTAGACCTCCTTTAGTAACATCATGTGGAAGCAATGTTAGATCATTGGAGTCATGATGGAGGTAATGCTACATCAGCGGAACGACGGATGCCTAAGTACAGTAAAGGCGGAATGAAATATTAGGGAAACGGGGCCATGGGAGTAGGGGCAAGACTACTGGTATGGAATCAACACAGCAGGAGTCAATATCCAGCATAAAACAACTGGAGGCCGGTGCGGTTTCTCATATGTCTGGTAGGAATTACGTTTTAAGAAACACACACACATACACACACACACACACACACACACACACACACACACACATAT
>JAYMFT010423666.1:0-17507 GCA_038088735.1 Panulirus argus
ATATATATATATATATATATATATATATATATATATATATATATATATATATATATATATATATATATATAAGTTCACAGCAGTAGGTATAGGACAATTCTTGTAACTGTACGAGCACTGGTTAGTAAAAGGTAGTTGAGGTGACGGACGTCGGTCAGTGGAGGTTAGTCTTAGTGGTAAGGTGCTGGTGCCGGGTGACAACTTCAACGGTCGCTGTGGTCAATTAGGTCACAACTCCAACGGTCGTACGACAGCGTGAAGTTGTTTACTCTTAAGCGACGCAGCTCCGACATAGGCCTCTCGAAAGACTCTCACTAGTTAATAAAAAGGAGTTCAAACAGCTGTTTGTGGTAGGTGAAGAGATATGAAAATCATAAATATATGTGCTACGACTAGATATACGTACATAAAAATATAAAAACATTACAAACTTTTCATGTAGCTATGGAGGCACAAATAACGTCAGTCGTGGATTTGAAGCGAAATATTTATCAAGGCTATCCTTAAACGTATCTATGGTATTATTTTCAACCACTCTAATTGGCAAATCATTCCATAAGTTAATTCTGTTGAAGAGAAAGTACCTTGTCTAGTTCGAGGTAAAAACGTTTGCCCACGAGTTTGTAACCATTATTACGAGTAATTACAAATGAATCTATCAGTATGAAAGTCGTTAGATGGAGATCATCGAGGCCTTTGATGATGCTGAATGCCTGTATCAGATCACACTTTAACTTTCTTAATTCTAAACTACATATATTTAAGTCATTTACTCGGCTCTCGTAGAATTTGTTTCTCTGTGCGGGAGTCATCTTGGTGACTCGTCTCTGTATTCTCTCCATTTTACGTCTATTCTGTCTATGTCTTTCCTCAAGTAGTGTGACCAAACTGAACACAATATTCAAGATAGGGACGTACGGGTGACTTGTAAAGAGTAAGGATAATTTCTCAGGCCTTAGATTAACAGCCCTGCCCATAAATCCAAGAATTTTGTTCTTCTAACTGCTTCTGTGTACTGTTTACTTGGCTTTAGATCACCAGAGATTATTACATCCAATTCATTTTCCTCATTTACCTTTCACAGTTCAACAGAATTCATGCTGTAGATTGCATTTTCATTTTTACTACCGCTATGTAAAACTTAACACTATCGATACTAAAATTCGTTAGCCATCAATGAGCCCAATCCATCAGTTTGCCTATGTCTGTTTAAATCTGCAGACGTTCAATTTCTGATGTAGATTTATTTTTTAACTTAGCATCATCTAAGAATTTCGATATCTTACAATGCAGCCCATTACTAATATCATTGATATATACGAGAAAGAGAAATGGTCCCAAGACTGATCCTTGCGGTACATCGCTTGTTACGCTTGACCATTCAGAGACTTTAGTTAGTAACCTTTGATGTGGTGCTTTATTGAATGCTCTTTGAAAATCGAAATAGATAACATCAACTGCTTTCCTTTCGTCATACATGTTGATTATATCATTAATAAAAGTCAAGCAGATTTGTCAGACATGAATGATTTCGTCGAAAACCATGATGAGAGTCACTTATTAAGCGGAGGTCCTCTAAATGGTTTAAAATCTTATTTTGCATAATGGTTCCCATAAGTTTACCAACTACAGAGGTTAAGCTGATTGGACGATAATTTCGCTGGTAAAGGTATCTGATTTGTATATCCCTTTCACAATCTAATTCATTGGAGGCAGACACTTGTGTGAAGATAGTAGGTCGAATCAGGAGTAATTCAAGTATCATGCTGAGGGAGAGAGAGAGAGAGAGAGAGAGAGAGAGAGAGAGAGATCAGGTCGTCATGTTGATCTGTAGACGGCCCAAGAGAGCCACTGACATACGTCTTGACCCATCAAGGGTGTGTGTGTGTGTGTGTGTGTACAGAATAGAACAGTTTCGTTACTTAGGCTTCTACAAACAGTATGGAGCACAGCTCCTTAAAAACATTAACATCTATCTTAAATATGTAATTTACGATTTACATTAGAGTGACTTAGTAATAAACCCTGTCAGCAATAGTTACTGTTATTTACCATTACATTAATGCATCTGAATATTCTAAACACTGGCCTCAAAGGGAGTGATAGTTCGTTAAGAGCAGTTACATTAGTACTCTGCCTTAACAAAATATCTGAACCGAGTTGGCCTCGATTTATGATAGTTTGGTTTATACTTATTTCGCAGCCAAACGATATCAGCATTCTCACATTGAAATAATACATGATATATATGACCCTCAACATTAGCATCACATTTACTACAAAAACGATTTTCGCTACTCTCATCTTGACATCTGCCTACAATCATTGGTAATTCATTGTTGCAAGCTCGTAGTTTGCTCACTAAAATTTGGTTGCTCTTCCATAATATCAAAAGATTTTCCTCCATATCATATACACGTTTATACATTCTATAGTTACCACAAATTGATTTGGTTAACAAGCTGTTATTCCAAGTAGTAATCATTGATATTCTAACCTTAATTCAATTGCCTTACTGAACCAAGTTGGATTGGTAATATTTTGCGACACCCACAGTCATTACAGATGCTCTAAATACAAGCTGTCCATGGTGAGGTGTAAAAACCTAGCATGTTTAATTGCAATAAACATTTATACATTAAATAACTGTTTGATGTTTTTATCTGAAATCATTCGCGACCAATAGCCAATCATTCTACATTTGATATATGTTTTGAGTGGGTAGACACCAAGTTCTCCGTACACTATATCAGTGCTTGTTTTCTTGTGAACACATGACACATGCATAAAAAAGTCATTTGCAATAATTCTATCTATCTACCTAACAACACAGTGACCCCATATTCCTGATGCATGAATCACAACTGTTAACACCATAGTGTTAAACAGTTCAGTCTGCGTATCAACCGGCAAATCAAACTTACGACATGTACCAGTTAGTGAATATACAGCTCTCGTTGCCCACTATTTCAACTCCAATTCTCCTTTACGAAACCTGCCATTGTAACCAAATGATATACCAAGGTGCTCGTATTCGCTCACTCCTTACTACTGCGTGTTACCGTCTGAAAATGTTAACACCACGAGCAAGACGTCTCCGTCTATGAGCCTGCTTCATCCTGCTCCTGCGCGAAGTGTTGAATCTGCAGGAGCTCCACAAAAGAGTCCAGGACTTGCCTAGTCAAGTATATGTGTGTGTGTGTGTGTGTAACTGTACATTACTATATCCAAGCTATTATCAATAAGCTTCCTCACACGGCCTCGTATGATACAGTCAGTGAAAGACGAAGATCGTTCGTCAGCTAAGGTTCACGCTAGAAGAGATGTTTTGCTCTTGTGCACATGAAAGGTCAACGTGTCACATGACGCTTTATAAACTCTGCCACTTCTTGAACTTCCTAAGCCTTGAAAGTCGCAAGATGCTTGGGGTCCATCCAACAGTTAATATCCCTCATAAGGTGGCAATACTGGTAACGTGGAAGTCAGAAATGTGTCGCTAATTGAGATCAAATTTGACGTTACTTAAGCTGGAAACACAGCTGGTCTTTTGGTGTTGATATGACAACACAATAGGTCATGCAGACGTATGACATTGCCTGATGTTTCCTAAAGTATCTTATTCGTGGAACGCATCGTCATAATCGTGAGTGTTGATGTGTATGACACATGCAGAGGTGTGCGGTCATGCAGTCTCTCTACCACCGCCCCTCACCACTACCACCTACCACGCTTAACTGCATAGCGGTGGTCACCCCGAAGTTCTCGTGATCTATAAAGGAACCTCCTGAGCACTGGATATTCATGATACCTCCTTGGCACTTGGTATAACAGCAGCAACAGCAGGAGGAGGAGGATCCGTGTGTGTGTGTGTGTGTGTGTGTGTGTGTGTGTGTGTGTGTGTGTGTGTGTGTGTGTGTGTGTGTGGAAGCAGCAAGAAGGGTAGAGCAGCAGACACCTTGCGAGTGGCAGCAGAAGCAGAAGGGAGGGTGGAACAGAAATCGCTTATTTGGCAGCAGCTGCAGCAGAAGGGAGGGTGGAACAGCTAAAACTGTGCGTGTAGCAACAGTAGGGAGGGCGCAGAAGCAGATACCGCGTGTGTGGCAATAGTAGCAGCAGTAAGGGTGAAGCAGCAAAACTCATGTGTGTGGCAGGAACGGGGAGGGTGGAGCAGCAGAAACCGTGTGTATGGCAGCAGGAGGGAGGGTGAAGCAGTGGAAACTGTGGATGGCAGCAGTAGTAGCAGAGAGGGTAAAGAAGCGGAAAACGTATGTATGGCAACAGTAGTAGTAGCAGGGAGGGTGGAGCAGCAGAATCCGTGCGTGTGGCAGCAGCAACAGGCTGGCTGGCGGCTGGCTCCCCCTCCTCACACCGCCAGATGGCGCGCTACAACAACACTTTTTACGTACGCAGCCAATCATCGTAGAGTTTTTATGTCTGTGTTTACCGAGGGTGAAGGAAGTAGCTGCGGCCTCTTGGCTGGGAGAGACGCTGGGCTGGAGAGAATAACACGAATTTCTGTTTTGAACGTGTGAGGAAATCCTAACTTCTTTGAAGGAATAAAAAGTAGAATTGCAGTCGACTTGTATACATGTGAGTGAAAAATAAAAAATTTATTTGTGGTGATGTGTGTGTGTGTGTGTGTGTGTGTGTGTGTGTGTGTGTGTGTGTGTGTGTGTGAGCGTGAGTACGTCCAACAGCAGTGGGTGCAGTGGTGGGAGGAGAGCTGAATGGCTCAGTGACCCCAGGGCGCAGGCAGGAGGGCGCAGCTGTCAGGGGCCAAGAGCCAGGTCGTCCTCTGGCGGTTTTGCACCCCCCCCCCTCCCTCTTACTTCACTACCACCACCACCTCCACCCAAAACAACAGCGTCTAGTATGTTATATCATTTTCTCATCAAATTCCTTTCGACGGTATTGGCACTGTAACTGTATTCACCTATTATACTCCAGAAAACAAACAAATTCGAAAAAACAATTAGCTTCTAGGATACCATTTGATGTGTCTGTGAAATATGCCATCTCCTTCCCATAAGAACTAATGATACGTTGGTCCTATAAGAAATCAAGCTCCCTGTCTCCTGTAAGAACCAAGACCATCTTGCTCCTACATGAAATGAGGTTCTCTTATTCCTATATGGACTGAGCTTATCTTGCTCCTATGTGAACCGAGGTTATGTTTCCTATATGAATATGGGGTTATCTAAATCCTGAATATGAATAATTTATGGTCCAGGGACTTAACACATCCATCTAAATACACTAAAGTCTTATGAAGGGTACCCTTAATGAGGCAAAGTTCAGAACCTCAGTAAACAAAAGTGCCGCGATAATGACTCTTAACACTTGCTGATTGTGAGTGGCGCTCTCAACAGTGATGGACAGCGGGAGGTGCAAGGAAATGAGTGGGACAGAACGGCAGTGAGGGAGAATGAGACCCATGAAGAGGGAGGCTCAACCCTGTCTTACATCCCTCACAGCCTTATCAATTTGCTTCAACTCCCGACTCGCATTCCTATCACGCAACCCCATTTACTGCCTCATCACACTCACAGCATCATCATCACACACTACTCCACCCACCGCCTCATCTGCCCCACACAGCACCATCACACGAACCCTTATCCACCGCCTCATCTACCTCACGGCCCCTCATGCTTCCCCTGACACGACCGCAGCATGTTTCATCTCATATTTTACAAAAGTTTATGACAGATCCCGAACACTTCACAAAATCTAACCCTTCCATTCCCCCGCTAATTACATAGCAGTTCGACACTTGTGCAAGTCCAAAGTGGTGGTGGGCTTTACTGATGGAAAAGAAAAGGATGGATATGAAAGTGCCATGAGCAGCTGCTGAACGCTGACTCTCCACTGAGGATTTTGAGCCATTTCAAAATTCACTGAAGGATGAGTGATAATGTAGGACAAGTAGGAATCCGTTTTGGGTAGTGGCGTAATTAATAATCAGCATCGTTTTTTAACTGCAAAAATAGATTAGAATATTAGACCTAAATACCACAGGACTTCAATTAAACTGGAACCAAAATATAATTTCCTAAATCTTCAGAGAGCAGTTATTATAATTCTTACATAAAGCGGAACAAACTAATGGATGTCTCACTCTACAGGTAACGTTGGTGCAATAAAACGACAAGCACTAGTATGTAACCGATATATAAGCATTCATGTTTCCATAACAAAGATTTAACTAACAGATACTCTGGTCACCAAACTCTTGGGTAAAAACTTCATGGTCCATCAAACGCTTCAGTCATTAGTAACTATAGTTCGCTTAGAAATTTGGATTGAATGGAAATAAACGCCTGAAGAATTTAACAATTGGACCGCCGAAGATAAGATTCAGAAGAGTTTGTCTAAAGAATATTGATTGAGAAGATCAAGAAAACTTTTCCTGTCCTGATCCATTATATTCAAGATTCTATAGAGAAAGTCTTCTAATCTAAGCTGCTGTAGACTCTTACATCTGGTGCTCCAAGTGTCGGATTATTCAGCCTTTATTTCCTTCCACCCACACCTCAGCTAATATAACGACTTGGTGGACTTGAATCACCAGAAGCAGAAGCTCAAGTCTTTCAAAGCACTAGTCATGGGAAGCTTGGTGTCACCTTATAACTGGGTCAGTTCAAGCTTAGGTCACTAGGATTTTGGGTCACCAGTGGTTTGGTCGCCAGAATCTTTGGCTGATAGAAATGCATTACCAAAGGCCTTGGTCACAAGATGCCTTGGTTGCTAAATGCCATTATACAAAGAGTTATCAGAAAAATGAGGCACCAAAAGCTTAGTTCGTCACATGAGAGGGGTCACTGTTGGAGTTAGTCACTAAAGCCGTGGGTTCTCAGAAGCCTGGGTCACAAGAGTCGATCACCTCAAGCCAGAAAAAGAAAACTGCTTTCAGGAGTATGTATCGCCAGTAGCTTAGGTCGTCAGAAGCTTATATCACGGCAAATCACAAGAAATACGGATAACCAGAGATTAGTTAGCAGTAGCCATACTTTCTTGTTACGAAAAATAAAAGCATGAGCTGCAGAAGCTTTATTCTTTAAAAGTCTGGGATGCCAAATGTATGCAATGAAAATAATATCGAATCATGAGAATAGCAATGGCAATAATCAGGTTTTGATGACATGAAAAGTGGCTCACCTCTACACTTGGTTGTTGAAAAGAGGGCCTGAACTGGCTCACTAGCAAACCCAAAACAAGTACGAGTGTCCTCCAAAAATATATTTAAAAAGTGGCATGCAACTCTCCACACGGGACGGCGTGTTTTGGCATGAAGGAGAAGTAGCCAGGGACCTGAGAATGTCAACAGTAGTCTTATGCGTATTATATCGTTACGAATTCCGAACCTCCCATCAAACACAACTCAGTCTGTGTAACTGTGGCTCTCGAGAGGTCGGGTTATCCCGCCGCCTGAAGGCTTGTTAGTAGTTAATTGGTACACAGATACTGTATGTCTGTTGCTGACATGATTGTGTATCACCGAGAAGGTCGGGGTTCCATTCATGGTATAGTCAGCGACCGATGGTACGGATGCGGCAGATTATCATTCGTTCATCTTCTCTCCTACAGAGACAAATATTCTACAAAAGTGAAAACGAAGAGAAAGATATGGTGGGGGGTACTTAAGTGTCAAAGCTTTACATGAGTTTACATGAGAAAGACAGACAACAGGAGGCCTGATTAACCCACGACTGGGTTGTATTAAAAAAAAGAAAAAAAAGACGTTCCAAAAATTACAAATGAAAAATCGTTGAAATCGTCAGAATCGATGAATGAGATGTGGAAGCAAATGTATGAATAGCGTTCCGAGTGCAGCAGAAACTCAAAGGATGAGAAATGAATGAGTGAAGACATAGAGAACACTGTGGTGTAGTGAGGAAATAAGTTTGATACAATTTAAGAATAGGTGTATCAAATGATGAGTTTATGGAAATGTCCTGCAATGAAAAAAGACAGCGAAAGATAAACAGAAAGTTGTAAAGAAAGAGCAAAAGGAAAAGTATTGAGGGTGTGGGGAGAAATTTATGCAGTCATTTCAGTGAGAAAAACCAATTGTAATGGAAGAGGATTAAAACGTTTTAAGTAAAAGAGAAGGACAGAAAAACAGTAGACTTATATGAATGCCAGCTGAAGTACGCAGATAATGTTCGGAAAACTAGAAGGGCGACTGAACCTCAAAGATGTCGAGGAAACTAGAATATCCTCAACTGGAGTAGAGCAAGATAGGCTGAGTAATTGGGGAAGATATTCGAGGAAGCTTGAACCTAAGGAGGTAACCAAACAACAGAAAAGGCGAAATGTAGTAAGACATCAGGAGTGTTCCATGTGATTAGATTATGAAGGAGCAAGTGAGGCGATGCGCAAGGGTTTACATATGACATTAGTAAGGGTCTGAGACGGGGGCAGTGCACAAGAGACTGGAAGGAAGCGGTGATTGTATCTTTCTATATAGAAAAGCGGGCAGTGGAGAGATACAAATTTGTGTAGCAGCTTATGCAGTGGAAAGTACCCTGGAAACAACAACAGACGAAAAACAGTGAGAGTATTACAGCATTTTGAGAACTCTGGAAAAAAGTCTGGTGGTACTGACAAAGATGTGTTGTGGAGTTTGATATGAATATATGAAGGAAAGGGAAGGCTGTCAGAAGCAAGGGGTCTCTACATAGACACGTCTTAGATGAAGCAAAGGAAAAACTATTATGATCAAGATTGAGACTGGGGATATGAGAAGGGTGTATTATAATGTTATCGCTGTTCAAAAATTTGTAGATGGATTCATTAACAAAGTTTAAGACTCAAAGAGGATGGAAGGGAGTCAAACACAGGAACTTCTGGGTTCCTGTGTCAAGTGCATAGAAATACACCACTGGATAAGGACGACAAGAAGAGCTACTCGTCATCATGAAATCTGCAAGACTGCGTCAGGAGTGGAAGTCAAAGGTGAATATTCACCCAGTGAGGTTCGTTTGTTTGAAAAGAGATACAGAAGATGTGGTATGACAGAATGGTAACAGACTGGAGGTGGGCTGGGCTTAGAAACCAAAGCGGTCTTCTTTATCACGGTGCTGGAGAAGTGGACATTCGTATATATATATATATATATATATATATATATATATATATATATATGGCAGATCAGGGTAACGTACGTGCTTCCCGACGCTCCGTGGCAAGTTACGACAGATATGCAACTGTGACTCTGCTTGCGCGGCCGATTGTTGCGAGTCATGGTGTATTAACCGTGATGGACGAAGTGAACCTTATACGTCCAGGCAGGAGGCGACGGGGAGAACTCAAGGGGTAAACGATCTGTTACAAGTCGCAAGCGCAGACTGTGAAAGAAAATGGGAAAAATGAAAAATCAAGGTGCTAACCATAGACACTAAGGCGAAAAATGACAATTTGCAAGAGCGGTGTCTGGGAGTGTTCCTAGGTGGCGTGAGCCTATGGAAGGGTCAGGTACTGAGAGGATAACTCAGAAACCACACATCAGCAAGGTTAAGGTAATAGATGAAGGGAGAGAGCAAGAAAGTGGTGAAGGTATACAATGTGAAGGAGGATTTGGATAGCAGATGTTAGTATGAAGGAGTACGAGGACGTTAAGACGTGCACAGCGACAGGACGGAAAGAATGGAAACTGCTGGATGTCACCCTCTAGACCACGGGAAAAGGCAAGATTAACCCTGCTGGACCCAGGGAAAGGGAAAATTTAACGAGAACATAATGTAGACTACACGGTCCAGAATATGTTACGGGAACAGTGAATAAGGTAATAATTCCAAAACCAGGTGCAGAGAAGCATTCTTTGTTGCTTTGATGTTTATGGCGGGCGTAAACATAAACATAAACTGCAGTCGTCTTAAACCCTAACCTAACATTCAACAGTAACAACCCTTCTCATTATATCAGGGTTCCAATGTAATTCAAAATGAGTATTCTATTTAATTTCTTATTCATCCAGCTGTTGCTTTACTCTATCTTATTTTGTTTTACTAAAAGTTGACCAAAAATAAACACTACCTTCTCCAGGAATTTTGGCGCAGACACTTTACCTTTAACAAAATGGTTGGTTTACTAGAGGATAGATCACTAAGTGTCTGACCTTTGGGAAGCTTATGAGTCACCATACCGTTTAGTATCTGAAGTTTTGTCGTCTCCCAGAGACAGAATTACTGGAAGTTCGTGAAGCCTGGCGACTGGATTGTAGGAGGTTTTGGTTCCTCGTAAACTGAGCCACCTGAATTTTGGGTCAACAGGAGCTTTAGGCACAGTAGGAAGATTAGGGCCAACAAGAGCTTGGATCTCGTGAGAACTGGCTCTCCGGAAGCATGGATCAATAGATGCTTGTGAACCTGAGTAAATCTTATTGAGGTAAGATGAAGACTGGATCACCACCAACTTGGGTCATGAGAAACTTGTGGCTTCTCTCGTAAGCAGAAGTTCGGGTTACTATATTGCTGCTCACCATACGTCCAGGTCAGCAGAGGTTCTTAGTCACAGAAGCATGAGCACTGGATTATATAAAGCTTAAGTCAGCTTATGCTGGAGCCGCTGGAGGTTTAGGTTATCAGACAATCGGGTATTCATATTCAAATTGTATCAACATGGTGTTAATGATGGCCTATACATAAAATCTACATAATCTAATGAGGTTTAAGACTGGGATCATCGTAATGAAACCATGAATTGCCAAGCTATTGAGGTACTAGACCCTTATATTCTTAAGATTTTAATTCAGCAGGTAACTGCTGTCATAACTCTGGAAAACCAGATGCATTAACCAACAGACTACCAATGGGACAAAAAATTAAGGATTGTGTCACCAATGGCTTTAGTCATCAGCTATAATGCTGAGGTCAGTCAAATATTGGGTTATAAGATGTTTGTGGTGACTAGAACCTTTGGGTCACTAGAACTGTGAGTAAAGCTTATCCGACTAGACGTTTACAGGTGTTTCTTGCCAGAAAACTCAAGAATTATGACCCAAATGAGGCTTGAGTCACATGAGTCTGAATCACAGTTCATTGTCAAAAGAAGCTTAGGTCATTAGGATGCTTGATCAGCGAAGACTTGAGTCTCAAGAAATTTATGTCAACAGACGTCTGGGTGGCTCGAGGTTTACATTATGGGAAACATCGTTAAAACAAGCGTTAAAACTTAAACCATCAGGGAAAACCTTTGCCAAAAACTTGTGTCGAAAGAGTCTTGTCTTTAGAAGATGAGGCTACTAGAAGTATGGTTCATGACAAACTTGGAACATCAGAAAATTAAGTCACCAGAAACTTAGATTACTTGAACACTTCATCACTACAAACATATTACCTCCAGAATATTTAACCTCTACAAAAATGGATCACCTGAATATTGGGTCACAGACAAAGATTACCAAAATAATTGGCCACATCAAGGTTTCCTCACTAAAAGCTTGATGCATTAGAGATTTGGGTCACCACATGTCTGAGTAATTTGAATATTAGGGTCAAAAGAAACTCACTGAGCTCAGCCCACCCGAGGATTTGATTACAAGAGAGAAGCTTAGACAAGAATGATTTTGTCAGGTGACACTTGTGCAGCCACGGCAGGAATCCTGGGTACCTAATGTAACATAATATTAGGCATCATCAACCAGCATTACCAGGAACCTGGTCAAAGCAACTTGGGATCCACAAATTCAAATCACAAGAGATTTTTGGATCAGGATAAACCTTCTGAACCAGAATCCTGAAACATCAGGCAGTATTTATTCTTCAGACCCATATGTATCTTATTCACCTGTTCATTTCGTCATCAGTCAGGTTCTTTGTAAACACAGGTCACCAGGTGGTAAAGCAGAATTCACCACAAGCTCTCACCTAAAATCTTGGGTCACCATTATCACAGGCCACAGGAATGCTGGGTCACCAAGAGCCTTGAATTACAAGAAAGATATCTGACCGAGGGCTCTTTTGCAAAATATGCTTTTCATCTGATTGTTATCAAGAGTTTGGATTTAAATAGGAAAAGAATAAATAATAGGCAACCCAGGGTAAAAACAGATTACCAGGTGACTGGCTTACCACCACCATCTTTAGTCGCCAAAAGCTCCTCTGGAATTCGGAAAAGGGAAATTCAAGAGAAGATTGGTTAACGAGGTTTCCTCGGTCACTTGAAACTGGAATTACCAAAAATTATATTTAGCAAGTTTTATTTTAGTGATGTTTGAATTACCAGAAGGTTTTTGTCAGTGGGTCCTTGAGTTAAAAAAAAAAAATAGCTGGATCAACAGACAATTCATTATCCAGAAGATTGGGTCATAAGGCAGGTGCTTTGCTGTCAGAAGCTTGGGTCACCCGATCGAGAATAGTTCAGCATCATCAGGGATTCGCAAATGACACAAATCAAACTTTCTGGGAACGTTTGACAGATATAACGATGCAGTGTCTGAGGTGAGATTGACCTTAAACTATACTGCTTTTCAACTGTCTCCAACACATCTTTGAATTCATGAGGATTACGTCTTCAGTATTATTGAAGGTCTTTCAGTGAAACAAATTCGCTCCGGACTGTCAGAATTCTTCGACGCGTCGTCTTGAAGAATACCGCATGACACATGGTGAGGCGCATCGTGGCAGAGAGAAAGCCTGTTTGGTTCTGAATTCCACAATCTGAACAGTTTACAGAGAAAGACGCTGCCTCTCCGATCACTTGACCACAGTGATACTGCAGAGTACTTCATGAATGACCGGTAAACAAGTGTAATGCTGCTCGATGTGTGGTGCATGAATTGTGCTGCATGATGAGCTCTTGCATGATGCCTGCTGCATGATGTGCACAGCATGGTAGTTTATGAATCTTTTAAAGAAGGAAACATCCTTTAGCATGCCGCTGTTATATCTTGAGTACGCAACTTACTGCACAAGACACTGAGCACGACGGAGCGGCCCTTGAGCACAACGGTACGATTCTTGAGTACGACGATACTACTCTTAGGTATGATGACCTGCCGATCATACCCAAGGAGTGTCCTGTCATGCTCAAGGGATTCAACGCGACTATGGCCACAAGGCGCGCTTGGAACTGGAAAGTCTTTCACTCGAGGCATTTAAACCAGTATTACTGACATTCGGAGCGTTTTTGGCATAACAAACTGAACTGTTCAGGTTAGGAACATTATCTTTCAAGACTACCGCTTTTATATATTTTCTTCTTTTAATCCATGAAGGAGATACACAAAGTTTTCAAAACGTGTCGTACTCATAGTTGTCAAAATATGTCTTACTCCATGTTGTCTTAGTGTGCTGAAGTCAAATCTATCAAGATATGATGAAATAAGGATTGCTAAAGAGTGTTGTACTTAGAGCTGTCAAAGTGTGTTGAAGTCACTGCACTCAGAGATGTCAACGATGTGATGAAGTCAAGAGTTCATAGAATACGGTGTACTCAGAGTTGTCAGAATATGTTGTTGCACTTGGCAGCAGGACTAATGTGCCAAAACAAGACCTCATAGCGTAGTGGGACACAGAGATAAGTCATGTAAATGGTGGATTATATATGATAGTGATGGTGGTAGTTGTGGTAGTCAGGATGGAGGTGGTGACGGCGATGACAGTGTTGGTGGTGATGATGATGGTGGTGGCTGTGATGATGATGGTGATGATGATGGTGGTGTTGATGGTGTTGGTGATGATGATGGTGCTGGTGGTTAGGGTAATAGTGGTGGTTGGGGGTGATGGTGGTGGTTGGAGGTGATGGTGGAGGTGGAACAGGCTATCGCTAACTTCATAATAATGTTAATAGCGCGGCTGAGTGGGGCGCCAGTATTGACTGTGGCAAAAAGGAGATCAAATTAGACCACTCAAAGAACATATAATTGAAGGGATTAGATTTTGTGCTTATGTGCAATTATCACAGTGAAGCGGTACGGTGACGGGGTACGGTGCCCACAGAGACGTGGTACAGCGCCAAGTTACTGCGACATGGGACAGCGCTGAGTTAAATTTACTTCACACAGCACCAAGTTACAGCGACGTGATACAAAAACGTAACACAACGTGGATGTGCAGTGCAGTACGTGGATCAAGCTCGTGTTACAGTAATCCATCACACCCATTTGACATGGTAACGACGGAGGGTCTGATAAAGTTGCATTGTTTTCATAACGCTGTTAAGTAAGTCGGGGTAACGAAACGGTACAGTAAACCACTAAACGAATATTATTGCGCACCGTTGTACAGTAACGTGAAAAAGTAACATGTACACTAAAGCGATACACTTAAGAGTTATAGCACAGTAACGCGAAGCAGTAGATTTAACGTGATTAAGCGAGCCGGTCGAGTAACATGATACATAAATGCTTTAAAGATACGTGACATAGCAACGTTGTATCTTAACATGGTGCATAGTTACATGACACAGTAATGTTGTACCGTAACATGGTACATCGTCTTCGCACAAAAAGCCTTTGTCTAAAGACACAATCTTGACTGGGTGTGTATTAATTTTTTTCTTTCTTTCTTTTTGAGCCAATGTATGACAGCTGTGGCAAGACAGTCGGACTGTATGGCAATATGCTGGGACGGACACCTGAGGCACGGGTCCGGCCTTTCAGGATTTCAAACCAATTCAGGAATGCTCATCAAGAGCTGCTTTGGTACGTGAACTGTTCCAAAACGGCTCTATTGTCAGATAAAGAAATGATCACCAGTCAGACATTACGATGCACTTCAATGAAAAAGAAAAAGCATTCGTCGAAGGAACTATGATTTCCTTGAGGAAAACAGAGGAAAAAAAGGGATCATAGCTCATACAACTATAGTAAGAGCTATGGCCCACAGACACACAGACATATGAGAGAGCAAAGCTCATGAGTCTGTTCGTCCATGAGTACACAGACTGACAAAAGGTACGAAAGTTAATCGCGAGACGCAAGTGACAGTCCGTGTTCTTACAGAATTTCAGGTGGGCCACCTGACAGTGTACGTAATTCCTGTACCAAACTGGAATTGGTTCACGTAAAGATGAATTCTATTCGGCCATTCTGAGCTGGTTATATATTTTTTTTTTCACTTATGAATGCAAAAGACTGTGTCCTCAGTACTGTACAAAGAAACAAAGTGGCAAACATTATCCTCTGTAGCTGAAGTGGGACGGCCTTAGAGTCATAGTTTGAAATAAATTGTGGCTCGGATATCTTGACCGGACTCTCTGGGAAAAGGTAAGATAGAATGTTGGGACACACTGCCAGAGGTATGGTGTTGGAACAAACTTCCAGACATTTGGCAGACTGCTGGAACACGCTGGTCGACGTGTAGCAGGATGTTAGAAGAGTCACAGGGCTACAGGCACGTACTTTCAGTGCCTCAACACTGTTCAGAATATCTAAAGAGCTGGTCAGTACCGTACATGCACCGGGGCTGGAACTGTACCACTTCTAATAAGAGAGTGAACTACCAATCGCTCAGTTTGTGAGAGAAAGAATAAGCAAATAGTTCGTTACGAACTTATGAGTAACCACACTCCAATCTTTCACTACTGAACCACAAGCACGGACGGACATGAACAGATGAACCGACACGGACGGACGAAGAGTACACTGATTTAAGGGTAATAACGCCGCGTATTCCGGTGCGGACAAGACGGCACAATGTCTCGACTCGGTGACATATGGACCCAACGAGAAAGAAAAGTGATTCTGCACAATTGTCGAAAAACAGCAACTTCTCTTAGTAACTTATTTCATAAGATATGCGGTGGGTGATACCACAGTGTAATACAGCGAGCTGATGAGAGGAAAGGAAGCAGTAATATGTTACGCACTGAAAGATAGCGTTATGGTGACGTGGTGACAGTAACGCAATACAGGCTCGTTATGTATAAACAGAACTCATTAAGTTTGGTGACAGTGAAATAAGGTGAGATATTAACTGAATATGATATATTTGCATGTTAATATCGTCATATGGAGGCTATAATGAGGATATACAGTCAGATAAGAGGATATTAGTGCAGTGACGAGACACAGTGAAGAATACCAGTGACATGACATACTTCAGGCTTACCATGACGTTATGAGGTGAAACGGAAAGTCAACATGACGGGGAGTTTAGTGACATGAAATAACAAACCACAGTGATGCAGTGCAGCGAGGTGAAGCAATGACTTATAACAGTGCCCTGATATTCTGAAGTCGTACTATGAGGGGGTACATTGACTCTCCACGGTACACTCGTGCAGTGAAAAGTTACAGTCCCATTGTGAGTTGTTGTTAAAGATTCGTCCCCTTTCTATCCCAATTTGGAAAAGGTAAAAATGACGTGGTGCACAGACTTCTTGTTGTGAGGTGATAGAGTGCAATGCAGTCTACAGTAAAGTGGTACAGTGACAAAATACAGTAGAGTGGAACTGCGCATCGAGATTATGGTACAATGAAGAGGACACTAACCTGGTACAAGAGGGTACTTGAAAACTGTTCAATAAGTGGGAACAATCAATTGGTACAGTAAGGACGAATAACTAGACAATGACACTGTACAATTAGAAAGTAGGATGATTTAGTCAGGACGTATGGTAAGTGAGGAGATTAAGCGATGCTTATAGAGAGAATGTAAAGTGACGCGATGCAGCGAAAAAGAACGTTGGTCTGACGCACTCGCGAGGAACAATGACAAGGTACAATGAAGAAGCTTTAGAGCAGGTGCTGTAATAATGTAATACTGTTGTTAATGAGAAGTTACAGTGACCTGGTATGGTGAGGAGACGCGTCACAGTGAGGAAATACTGTAACGTTGCTCAGCGTGCACTGACTCTTACCGCGTACAAAGACAAATTTACTCCCTTGAGGAGATACAGAAATTTGGAACGTCCCACGAATAGCTGGACAATTTGTTAAGAAAATTTGATAGAAATTCTTGGTATAATGGTTATCGCTGCTGACCATGACGCATTCACCGGCCGCCCGGGGTCTTGCGCATATGTTCGAATCCAGGTTACTACAGTCGGTCCATAGTCAACCCAGCAGCTCATCCTCCCCTAGCGGTTGTTCGTCATAACTTGTGATTACTTGAGGTGGACT
Source organism: Panulirus argus (assembly GCA_038088735.1). Lineage (NCBI taxonomy): Eukaryota > Metazoa > Arthropoda > Malacostraca > Decapoda > Palinuridae > Panulirus > Panulirus argus. The sequence goes on from JAYMFT010423666.1 coordinate 17,069, forward strand.
GTTCCCAAGTCCGTGATTTACGAGAACTGCGGAGATTTTTAACGCGTCCTGCAGTAGCTTGAGAATTTGTTGCACCTTTCGTCTGCATATTGGCGGTAATAGTATGTCAACTTAAATAACAATCAAGAAGTAGTTTAACTCCGAAGCATACTGATTACTTATAAAAGTGAGACGTGTTACGATCATGTCAGGAACTACTCTCGCTGTTAATGCTTTCTTGACGTGACTCCCCTACCAGGTAGGATACCACGAAGGATCTGAAGGAAATTTTATTTTTTTACGTTAGCTGAGACAGCACGTGCAACTGAATAATGCCCTAATGAAGACCATCTCTCTCTCTCTCTCTCTCTCTCTCTCTTTTAAAGTATGTATGTATGTATGTATGTATGTATGTATGTATGTATATATATATATATATATATATATATATATATATATA